>JAKUCM010007081.1:0-13217 GCA_023374145.1 Lepidium sativum | reverse complement strand
GAGAGTACTTGCACAAATCAAAGAAAAATAAAACAATTAAAGGATTAAAAGTCTTAACAATTAAACACAAAAATGACAAGCAAGAACAATGATTATGATTTTCTTTTCTTTTTCAAAACAATGAAATAATCAAAAGAACAAAACAGAAACACAATTCGTTTTTGGTTTTCTTTTTAACAAATAAAATAGCAAAAATCTTCTAAAAATCAACAAGACAATTTTTATGGATTTTATGGCTTTTAAACTAACAAGAACAAAAATAATTATATTTTTATGAGTTCTTATGGATTTTATAAAATTGAAACAAAACAGATGAAAATAACTTTTATGGATTTTTCGGTTTATAAGAAAGCAAAGGCAATACAAAATAGAAATGTAAGAGATAAAGTTGGATGAACACAACCTGGGTAGGAGCTTTTGGGCTCTGATACCAGATGATAGGAGCCTTGGTGGTGAGGTCTTGGATATGAATTCAACGGCTCGACCTTGGTGAGTCCAAACCGATGAAGACTAGTTTTTGGCGGAATTTCGTGAATGAGAACCACAAAGGAGGGTGATTATTCCTCTGATAATCTCAGATCCGTCACTACTAGAAAACAACACAACTTTGACCATGGTTATGATCATAAATTGGTAAAAAACGGTTGTTTTGATTATTTTTTTGACCAAAATAAATTTTCAACAAACCATTTTTGACCATTCAATTTTGATAAAAAAAATTAATCAAAACAATTGTTTTTGGACCAATTTATGATTATAATCATGGTCAAAGTTGAGTTGTTTTCTAGTTTATCATTAAAAAGTGGTCACAATATTTTGATAACATACCAATTGGTCAAAATATTTTGATTATTTAATGACCAAATATTTAGTTCGTTAAGAATTGATAAATTTTTGGTCATAGTTATGTTGACTAAAATTTTGGTCAAATTTTTATGGTCATAATATAACATGTTTTCTTATAGTGAATTAGTTGCAGCCACAATATGTAATAGAGCACGGACAGTAGTAAGTTTCACAAATGGTACAAAAGTTTCTCCATAATCGAGCTTTATGTCATTCAATCGTGCCATCAGAATTATACTTAATACGGAAAACCCATTCACTACCAATAACTTTCTTATTAGGCGGTAAATCACAAATATCCTAAGTGTGTTGTTCCTCAAGAGAATCTAGCTCTTTGGTCACAACACCACGCCACTCTTTGTGTTTCATTGCTTCTTGAAAATATTTAGGTTCAACGACTGTGGTATTAGCTGTCAAATATGCATGACACAAAGAGAAGAAGTGTTCATCAGATATAAAATGAGTGATATGATAAGAGGAAGTACCGTGGACCGTGGATGAGAATGAAGAAGAAGTGGGAGGAGTGTGAGGTTTAACTTCAATAATGTAGGTAAGAAAATCCTGAAGGCGAACATAAGGAGTTTTAGTTCTCTGTCATTTCCCTAATTGTTGTTGAGTACTGGCAACACATTGTACATTATTTTCTGTATTGAAGTCCCACATAACTGAAACAGGAGTTGAAGGCATGTTTTCTAGCACAGTTGATGTACTAGAAGAAACATTCAAATTTGTATTTTCTGGAGCTGAAACATTCACTACAAGAAAACAAGGCTAAAACCAACAGCAAATCGACGGCTATTTCCGTCACACAAAAATCTACGGCAAACCGACAACAGATCGACAGTAAAATCGAGTTCTATTGGTCCTCGTCGTTTCGTCGGTTTCTGTTGGTTCCTGTAGGTAAACGAAACCTACAGAAACTGACAGGACTACTCAATCTGTTGGTAACCGTTGGCGTGGGTACTACCCGTTGGTTCCCGTAGGTTGATATAACCTACAGAAACCGACAGGCAGTACTATAACTGTCGGTTTCCGTCAGAAATAGGTGGTCCGTTGGTTTTCGTAGGTTATATAATCCGACGGAAACCGACGGATGTAGAAGTGGTTAAGATATGTGTTGCATGAAACTCGTAAGGTTATATAATGAAACTTTCACACAAACTCCAACGGTCCACATATCGATGAATCAACGGGGGAATTAACGGAAGTGTATGCTGTCAGGTTGAAAAATTTCATGGAATTCGCGGCTTATTAGAGTTTCCACTCAAAACAGGTAAGATGTACTGTCCATGTATAAAATGTCAGAATATGAAATATATCCTTGTTAAAAACGTGTGTAGTCATATTTACCGTAGATGTTTTTTCCATAGTTAAAAAATATGGTATTTACATGGAGAAGATGGTTCGAATGTTAACTAAGGAAGTTATAGTGGAGTTTGTAATGCTGTTATAGGTGAGGAATTAGGCAACATGGTTGATGAGGAAGTAAAGGATAATTTTGCAGTTCTGGTGGAAAACAATGATGGTACCTTTCAAATGGTTAATAATGCATTTAGGGAGGATGTTCCGCTTTTCACTGAGGCTAGATACATGGGTGAAGAACCAAACATTGATGCACTTAATTTTTTTAGTATGTTAGATGCAGCGAAGAAGCCGTTGTACAGTGGTTATAGCGACGAGGTATCACCATTATCGACCGCAGCGAAACTAATGAATATCAAAATGGATTATAATTTACCCGAGAGCTGTGTAGACGCGTTTGCTGGTCATGTCAAGAAGCTTCTTCCGGCGGAGAACACATACGCGTCATCGTACAATGAAATACATAAATTAGTTGTCGGGCTAACATTACCATATCAAATGATAGATGTATGCGAAGACAATTGTATGATATTATGGAGAGAGGATATGAACGAGATCCATCGTCGGTTTTTGTTGTAAACCTTGATTCCAATAAACAGGTGGAAGGAACCAAGTCCATTATAAGAGTATGTGGTATTTGCCTTTAGGAGACATGCATACGAGGTTATATCAGTCAGAGCGACAACCAGGCCAATACGATGGCATGCAAAACATAATGTATCTGAAGACTTCACTTGGGGTTACGCTTTCAAGATTCCAAGGGTCGGCATGACTATGAAATGACTATAATATCTTCTACCTCGAGCGACTTGGTCTACTATGGTGTTTTACGCAAGATATGGGAGGTTCAATACCCTGTCTTGTTTAGCTTAAAGTGTATTGTCTTCCATTGCGACTGATACATCCCAATTTTCGGAGTGGGCGTACGCGTTGATGAATTTGGTGTCATATCCGTCAACACATGAAGGAAGTTAGATAAGTATGATCTTTTTATCCTTCCCTCACATGCGTATCAAGTATCATATATCCTGTACCCACATTTACCAACGAGGTCTGATGGGTGGATCACTGTGTTATCAATAACCCCTAGGCGTAGATTACTTGACGTTTCACACCACGATGCCTTGCAACAAGTTTCCCCAGGGATATTAGAGCCACTTGACATTTTACTGGGGGTTGACCTATGTGTCGATGTGACGAATCAAGCATTCAGGACTATTCATGATATATCTTAAGATGAAATTCCAGAGTTCAAGGAATAGTCAGAAAATAGTTCAAACATAGACTCTGATGAGTATGAAAATGATTCAGACTAGCCATTTTGTTAATTGAAATTTCTATGGTACGAATGTATGTTTCGTTTGAAAACTTGATAAGTATGTTTATCTGTATAAATTCTTCAGAACTTTTAATTTGTGTATGGTTATAAGTTCGTGAAAACCTTTCTTCTCCGATGTTCCTCCGATTTCTCTCAAAATTCTGGCCAATTTGACAACGTAATCGCCACGACCTCGCCGAAATCCGAAACCTACTACTCTAGGATGCTCCAACATTTCTAAATCATGTAAGAATCTCTTTTTTTCAATTTTTTTTATTTATGGAAAATTTCATTTAAGTTAGAGAACGAGTAATTAGGCTTTGATTATAAACAATTTTTGTTTGAAGAGCACATTTTTTTTTCGTTTTTAATTTTTTGTTAATAGTTACATATTTTTCGTGAATTTTTTAAAAAATTTATTGAACTATACAATTTTTTTAACGGTATGTCTAATTTTCAAGCTATCGTACGACCAATTCCATCGCTCACATACTCGACGATCACATGACCATGACTTTGATGCCATGCCAAGTCCACCACCGAGTCCACCTGGTGTTGCTGAGACACAACCGGATTCCTCGGTCCCAAAGCAACTGCTGCATTTAACAATATAGAAGATTATGACTAGTCTTGGACGAGGCCATCTTAAGGTTCTCGATCCTAATATGGGATTCGGAAACACATGGTAATTAATTTACTTAATTTTTTAAATGTTTTATCGTAATTAATATTAACTAGAAATGCTCTATTTTAGGATTCGGGTCAAAGGCCAAATCGTCAGTCTTGTGAAGCTTATGATACAACAACAACTCCCAATTGCGCATCCAACATTCATCAAGTTCTCGTTAGGTTGAAAGAGTAGAGGTTCAAATTTTTTGCGGTAAACTCCCAAAATTATCTTTAATTGTCTTATATATGAATAATTATTTGTATTAATTTTTAGAATTTTAGAGCAACATTTTAATTTGGCTGTCGATCACACTCCACAAGTACATAAGAAGTTCGAGGAGCAGTGTAGTATTTCTTACAGCAACCATGTCCACGTGTGGAAGACAAAGATCCTACAACCAAGCCCTATTGTTGCCCGACAGATCGGTTGCCGGAGTTCATCGAGTACTGGAGCCAGCCGGAACGAAGAAGGCGTCGGGAACACACAACGCTGGCTGCCATATGTTTGAGCATGTCGAGCGTGATGTGGTAAATGGGTGAGTCCTAGAATGGCTTACCCTAATGAAGGATTGTCACACCTCCAAGAAGTCTGGAAGGATCGATGATCCAAAAGTTGTGGAGGTGGTCGAGAGGGTCGAGCACAAGACATAAGAGCTACAAACCCTAGGATGGAGCGGGTACATCTGTCCCAATTTCTTGGGATGCGATTAACAACATCATCGTTGAGGTAATCATTTCATCCTATTTCCATAAACGTTAATATTTTTTTAGAAAACTCCATATCGCAAAGGACGACGATTTGAACTAGGAAAACTTGTCCCCGCAGATGGGTTGCCCGTAGGTGTTGATCTGAGTAAGTGTTTCGGCCTCAATCAACAAGAGCGCAAAGAGCTTCTAGATCTTTGTGCAAGCCACAACAACATGTAGGAGACCCTACAAACGACACAAGGTACTCAGCGCGACACTCAGGCGAGGCAAGCGAGGACATAAGCGCAAATAGCCCATCTCATGAGGATGTTGGATACTCCTACGTTTTGCCCGGAGGATAGCGAGACCCAAAACCCTTGTTTTAGCACTATTTTGTATTAACAATTTTTAATTAAAAATGAATAATATTTAAATAATACTTTTAAATCAATTAAATCTATTTTAATTTCATTTAAATATTTATATTTTTAGAAAAATAAAACTTCCCTCGGTTACTTTCGGTTTTGACCCGGCGGGAACCGACGGCAGCCACTGACGGGCATCTACAGGATAAACACTGACGAAGACTGAAGGACAAGCCTCGACGGGATCCGATGGCAACAATTTGATGGGAGCCGACGACACCTAATCGATGGGAGGCGAAGGCAACAAAATCAATGACATACTATGGAAGTTCTCCGACGGTAGCCAACGGGTATTCCGGATGGCTTTTTATCATCAGTTTTTATTGGAAATAGTCGAGGTGAACCTACAAAATCTACATCTCGGACGACATGTTCCCGATTACCTTTTTTGTCGGTTTTTGAGTACAAACCGATAGAAACCGACATGATTTGTCGTATAAAATAGATATGTTTTCTTGTAGTGATTAGACTGATATCCATCGGACAAAAGAGATTCATGAGGAGGTTCCTGAGTGGACTGATTTCCATCGGACAAAACAGATTCATGAGGAGGTTCCTGACTGGAAGAACTCCCCCTTACATTATGATTACCTTGCGACGTTGCAATATCAGGAAGCCAATCATTGTATATAAAAACTGGATTCTGATTTACACAAGGAGAAGATATTGTTTTATTTTCTGAAAAAGGAAAAATATCTTCCCTGAAGACAACATCACACGATATAAATGTTTCTTTTGTTTAAATGTTGTAGACCTTCCAATCCTTTTGACCAAAAAAATAGCCAATAAAAATACATAATCTACTTCTTGTCCCTATGATGAAATTAACAAGCTGGGCCAAAAACTTTTGATTGTGAGAAATCTGGTGTCGTACCATGGAGAATTTCATAAGGTGATTTCCCTTTGAGTAACACAGATGGTGTTCTATTAATAAGATAAGCGGCTGTCAAGATTGCTTCACCCTATAATGAAATTAGTAGCGATGACTGAAAAAGAAGTGCCCTTGCAACGTTTAATATGTGTTTACACTCAACGTGTCCGTTTTATTGAGGAGTGTCAACGTATGATTATCTCCAAAATAAGAAGAAAGGCATGTAAGCTCTGTTCCATTGTTACTTCTAATTATCTTGACTTGTTTAAGAAACTGTTTAGTAGCATAAGCAATGAATTGTTTATTAAAACAGTGTTGACCTAAGATTTTTCAAGGAGCAAGCAAGTCCAAACGGCTCTGAAAAGTCGTCAATAATTGTTAAAAAATAGGCCAATCTATATGTAGATTTAACTCGGTAAGGACCCCACACATCAACATGAAATAAGAAGAAACACTCAATAGTTTTATTTGAATTTGTTGCAAAACTTTCTCTAGTTTGTTTGGTCTTGAAACATGTATCACATGATGTTTTATCAAAACCAGAAGGAATAGCAAACAAGTCTCAATTTGAAAAAACAGGAAAAAAGGATGGCCAAGTCTCTTGCCATAAAACATGATCTTCATTACTACTAACTCGATGACATTTAGCTGAAACCATAGCTGTCAAATGATAAATGCCATCACATTTTCCACCTCTTCCAATCATAATTCTCGAAAAACGGCCCCGCAATAGACACACTGTGTCTGTAAATATGGCAAAACAACCTATTTGCTTTAATAGCTTTGCCATTGAAATCACACTGCAGTTTAAAGAAGGCACAAACAACACATTGTGCAAAGTAAGAGAATCTGTAAAGATAATTTGAAGTTCTTCCCACAGTCTAGATAATCTCCTAAAATAGTCTAACACACTTTGACCATCTTGCTTGCAAGTAGCTAATTGAGTCTATAATGTGATGAATTCGAACATGATTTCCTACAGAGAATCGCTTCTTCAAATCCAACCCCAGAAGATTTGCATCATTGATATATGTGACTGTTGATCTAACCCTAGGCTCAATCGAAGATCGAATCAATCCAACAATCATCAAATTCACAGCTTAACCAATTTTCATACTCTGGATCATCTAAGCTGGGTTTCTTCAAAGATCCATTTATAAAGTCTAATTTTTACTTCGCTTGAAGAGCATTAGTAATTATATAGACCATTTATTGTAATTATCCCCTTTCAAGATTACAAATACGATATTTGAACTTGGACTATCGGAAGCAGAGAGTTGATATGGTGAGATCGACGAAGACTCTACCGGTTTCATTCCTGTCACATAACCATCTCCCATGGCAAAACTATCGCAAGATTGAAGACGACACTATCGTCTTTGTTATGCGGAAGAAAATGAAAAAAATTTAGAGAACAAGAGATTTTGATAGTTTCCTTTGTGGATTTTGTGTTTCACATATTAAATCTAACAATAAAATTGATTCCATATTTATATTTTATTAAAAAGAAAAGAAAATTAAACTTTATTATATAAAATTGAGTTTCAAAAGTTATTAATCAACAAGTTGAATTTCAAAAATTGCTAACCAACATGATTGTTCTAAGTGTCAAGTCCAACAATCAAAAATTATTTCGTATATATATTTTATTTAAAAAACTCAATTATATAAAGTTAGGATTCAAAAGTTATTAATAGAAATATTTATTTCTATTCACAATGCTAACATAAAAAAAATTGTAAACAACTATTTTCATTTATAATTATAAAATAAAAATATTTATCTTATCCTGAATATAAAATAAAATAATACTAGATCTTTATAAAAATATAAATAAAAAATGTATTTGATTATAAAACTGCAAAAAAATTATAATATAAGATATGTAAATATTAGTTTTTTTGTCAACGTTACCCATTAGATCAACAAAACCCGATCCATAACCTAAATGTTTAACTGGAGCGAGTGAGTTTCGAACTCACTAGCTGGTGCTTAACTAGATCAAGCCAACTTGAAACACCTACTTCTTGGCATGTAAATATTAATTTAATTTATAATTTTTGTCAACAGTTCTATATTAATAGTTCAAATACTTATAACCATAGGTAAGAGTTTACAAATTGATAATCACGAGATGTTTATATTGCACATTGAACAAAAGTATCTAATTCAAAAAATAGGAATACAATAAAAGCCAAAAATATAGTTTATGCACGGATCCTTATCTAATCTTTAATAATAAAAGTAATTCTAATTTAGCTAGAATAATATCTAAACTAACTCCAATAGAACTTGCAAAAAGTTAATTAATTTTTTTAGTAGTAGCTTTGGGCTAAAACACATAAAACATGAGATTTAGACGCCAAAATATATAAATACATTCAGGAATATTATGCTTGAAGTTTTGCTGTAGGGTAGTGGTAAGTCTTGTTTGACTTTATAAATTTTATTTTCTGCTTTAGGTATAAAAATAGTTTGGATCGGACCTGGACGTTAAGCATTGTGTTTGTCATACAGTGTGACGTGTAGTTTTATTTTAAAAAATTCATAGTGAAACTAATTAGAAAGAATAACTTAACGTAGTAAAATTACATGTAACGTATCAAATAAAAATTCTTCTAATGTAGTAATATTTAATTGGTTTATTAATTGACAATCGACAAATACCAAAACAACGTATCTAAAAATTCGATGTGAATGCTCTGTATATATAACAAATAATACAACTGGTCAAGGTACAATCATACATTATATAGGGCAAGTGGCTTCAACCAGTACCCATACGTTCAAAGCATTGGTGAACATAAAAGAATATAAATTTGGGAAAAAAGGAAAAAAGAAAATGAGAATGGAAAAATCAGACATTGTAATAGTTGGAGGAGGCATTGCTGGTCTTGCAACTTCCCTTGCTCTTCACAGGTTCACTCTAATCTCTTTCCTTTATCTATATATGTAATTATGCTAGCTTATAAAATATTAACTAATATGATCATATAAAATAAACGTAAATATATAGGAAAGGTATAAAGAGCACTGTGTTGGAGAGATCAGAGGTTTGTAAGATCAGAAGGAGCAGCGTTTGGTATTCAGACTAATGGCTGGCTTGCTCTTCAAGAGCTCGGTGTCGCTCATAAACTTCGTCTTAATTCTTTCCCAATTCATCAGTAAGTATTTATCTTTTAACTAACTACTTATGGTTATATATGATTCATCGTTAGTAATGTCAGGTATGGCACTAAAACAGGATAAGAGATGTGTTGATCGAGAAAGGGATCAAACAAAGAGAATCAGTCGGACCGGCGTCTTATGGAGAAGTAAGAGGTGTAATAAGGAATGATTTGGTCCGAGCTTTGGCTAATGCTCTTCCTCTTGGCACTCTTCGGCTTGGTTGTCAAATTGTATCGGTGAAGCTCGATGAAAGGACGTCGCTTCCGATCATTCACCTTAGAAACGGAGAAGCTATTAGAGCCAAGGCACGTTTAGCAACTGTAGATACATTTACTCATTCGTCAATTATTGAGTAGTTGATTTTATTCTTTTATATTAGCCGACAGTGACGTTTTTGAAAGTCGCGACCGGATCTATAAATGAAGTTTGGTAGATTTAATAGTTTGCGTCCTTTTTTTAATTACTTTTTTCTAATTAGCATTATTTAAATGGTCGATATCTTTCGATATAGGTGTTGATTGGGTGCGATGGGTCCAATTCTGTAGTCTCTAGATTTCTAGGACTAAACCCAACTAAAGGTCTCGGTTCACGAGCAGTCAGAGGGTTCACAAATTATCCGGACGGCCATGGATTCGAGCCAGAGTTTATAAGAATCAAGATGGACAATGTTGTCAGCGGAAGACTTCCTATAACTCAAAAACTCGTCTTCTGGTTTGTTGTTATGCTAAAGTGTCACCAAGGTAATACTATATATTATTGGGGACATATGCCTAAACCCAAACTAATTACTTGAGCCTCTTAATAGATTTTCAATATTTATTGACGTTTGTATATGATGTATTGTTTTATATAAATAGACTCATACTTGTTACAAAATCAAGAGGATATCTCAAGATTGACATTAGCATCGGTCGAAGAATTCTCAGAAGAGTGGAAGGAGATGGTGAAGAATTGTGACATGGACTCCTTATATATCAACCGTTTAAGGTATCGTGCTCCTTGGGATGTTCTGTTCGGTAGATTCCGACGTAGCACTGTGACAGTTGCTGGAGATAGTATGCATCTGATGGGTCCATTCTTAGGACAAGGATGTTCGGCTGCGCTTGAGGACGGTGTCGTTTTGGCTAGATGCTTGTGGAGTAAGTTAGGTCAAGACAGTGTGAATAATATCTCCTCCTATGCTTTAAGGAAGCGAATGGAAGTTGCGATTGATGAATATGTTAGAGAAAGACGAGGGAGACTCTTGAGACTTTCGACACAAACGTATCTTACTGGGAGTTTAATTGAAGCCTCGTCGCCGGTAAAGAAGCTCTTGCTTGTAGTTTTATTGATGATTCTGTTTCGTGATCAAATTGGTCACACTCGATATGATTGTGGTCGTCTTTGAATTCACCTTATATACGTACGTACAATTGTGTGCTTCGTGAGGAGATTACTCATTGTGTTTGCCAATATTTTATGTTTTACGCGATTAATGTTCAATGATATATATTTATCTTTAACAAAAAAAAAAACGATATATATAATATATATTTATTCGATGATATCGGAACAATGATTTTTTACAGGATTTAAAAGAACATACAAACTTTACAACTTTTTTCACTTTTATTTTTTCCAACTTGTTGAGGTACACAATTAATGAAAGACTGACCTCTGAATAAACATTCGAACACTACGAGATTAAAATCTATTTTAAAATTAAACGCTTTTGGGACTAAAGTAATGGAAAAGATGAATTGACAGTGAAGGCGTACGAACTCGTCTGATATGGAAAGAAAGATGGCTAACTCCCTGAATCTGCCACTATCTATAGGACGTCAACACAATCCACCGTGAACTTTACATGTGTAAACTGTTGAACAATGAGAAATGACATTGCCTAGAGTTTCGCTTCTATTTCAAAATGTAATGGCGAAAGATTTCTTCGAACCCTATGGGCTCCCACATTCATACCACCCAAGCCATTATAAAAATAGTACAACCCAACCCCAAGTAATACTCTCAATCCTTCCACAAATCACTTATAACCAGTGAAAGTAGGAGAAACAGACGGAGGTCTATGCAACAATTCTTTGAAATATGGAGTCAAAATTACTGAAAGTTACTGAAATATGGAGTCAAAATTAGAGAAAGTTAAAATTCTCCGAATGACATCAATCGGAAATGGAATACCATATAAGGCCCAAGTCTGGATCGATGGTGGACGCTCAAACAAGACATGATTGACAATCTTTACATCAGTACCACAACGATTACATGACGGAGAAAAAAGAATATCTCTACAAACCAGATTAGTACCAACAACCAAATAACGAGAAAGAGCCTGTCACATGAATGCTTTATGGACACTTTTCTTTCCATGCATGGCTCTGCAAATTATCCACCGTGTAACCAAACCTTTTACACTCGAAAATCCGAAAGGTTGCGTTCAGCCCAATACCCAGACTTAACAAAATATTTCCCAAATTTGGTGACATGCCAACCCAACCAATCCTCTATAAGGAAACAAGGAATCAGAATACCTAAAATCAAATGAGCATCATGAGGATCAATAAATCAATTAACCAAAACATGGCACAAGCAATGAAGCTGGGCGTCAATTAGTTGATCCAACATAAGAAAAGGGTGATAGTGGGAACCTTCCCCGACCGGTGGCCAATAATAGAATCAGGAATCCATGGGTCATGCTAAACCAAAATAGTAGTGTCATTGCCAACCCGTTATAACCCTTTAAGAGTAACACCCTAGCATAAATGATAATCTTCCACATGTAGGAGGAAAAATAAACCCGATGAGGTACCAAGGGATTGGAACCTGGAAAATACCGACCCATGAAAACACGAGAAAACAAGAATTCTGGATAATCAATAAGCCGCCATAATAGTTTAGTAAGTAAGGCCGTGTTGAACTGCTCAATAACCCTGAAACCTAACCCACCTTCTTGCTTTCCACAACATAACTTGGCCCAAGAAGCTCAATGAATTCCCTAAGAAGACTAAGAACTGCGCCACCAAAAATGAGCAATCACCGAAATAATCTTAGAAGTAAGAACTTTCAATAATTGATAACTGGACATCACAAAGGACGGCAAATCCGTCAATACAAATTTAATAAACACCTTTTTACCACCCTTCAAAAGAAACTTTGACGACCAGAAATCTATCATAGCGTTAATTTTGTCTTTAGCAAAAACAAAAACTTTAGATTTAGGCCTGTTAGGTTTAAATTTTGACTAAACTTTACAAACCTTAAAATCAAAACTTTTTATTTTAATTAAAATAAGGCTAAAAGAAAAAAAAATGAAAATAGTGATATGAATTAGTGGAGTTTGATATTATATTATATATATATATATATATATGCAGATTAGGTGTAAATCATCAAAACACTCTGAATTTGTCAACGTTTGACTTCCCCAAACATGTTTAGTCTAGAAAGAGAAGAAGCTGAGATGCCGTTTAATGAATTAGTGATGGGAGGAATTTTTTTTCGGAACAATAACTCCCATTTAAGTCATCAGCTGTGTACAAAGCCACAAAGAACCATATTTGGTTTAGCAAAAATTTGGTTGGACATAAATCGGGAAATCCCTACGATAAAAAAGACTGCTAATTTGAGTTTCAGCAGAAGGCAAAGCTGTGGGAATCGTTATTTGGAGGGCTTCAACTATCAAATCGGTGTGGCAGAAACTGGTGAATCTTCACATTGTATGAGATTTATCCTCTCAGTAAGTAATGAATTTGATTAGGTACACGAAGTGCCATCTAGATGTTTTGCGGATGATGGTATCATAAAGATAAATGTAGACAATGAGGATGTGAGAGTGTCAAATGGTCAGGCGTCGGCATCAGCCTCAGTTGCAGCTGTC
>JAKUCM010007080.1:0-12687 GCA_023374145.1 Lepidium sativum | reverse complement strand
CAACTGAAATCATTGATTGTAATTCGAATCACTTTTCATGGGTTATGCTTCGCTCCAAGTACATTTTTTTCAATCCGTAATCTTTTTCCTCCATCTGTTTGGATTTGAAATTCGTTATAATTCCATACATTCTGTTTCAGTTTATCCCTTTTTAAGTTCTGGTTGAGTCTGGTGGGACGAAAGTTCATGACTTTTTATTGGAGTTGAGTCAATTTCTACTTGTAGGAATGGGTTCAATCTCATGGGTTTCGACCAGGAATGATGTTGATGATCTGGGGAATAGTGGTTATATCTTACTGAGTTTTGGGAATCTTTCTCATTGAATCATAACTCACAGGGTGTTGCAGATTCTTTGGATGATGGACTTCTGATTGAGAAAGTTTTATACCTTGCAATCAAGGCAGGACTACAGTTTGTGTTTCGAGTCAAGTATGTTGTGCCATGAATTGTCAGTTATGCTACACTGGCAGGTAAGCCAGAACAAAGGATAGTCACATGAGCTACTTTCTTGGCTTTTAGTATCTGGTGTAATGTATCTAGTTTATCTGCTTACACAGGATGGCCTTGAAGAGAAATCTCACTACTGCTGAGATTGTCGAGCA
Source organism: Lepidium sativum (assembly GCA_023374145.1). Taxonomy (NCBI): domain Eukaryota; kingdom Viridiplantae; phylum Streptophyta; class Magnoliopsida; order Brassicales; family Brassicaceae; genus Lepidium; species Lepidium sativum. Next base: position 12,085 of record JAKUCM010007080.1, on the reverse strand, counting down.
GGCTGTTTACGCCATTGCGTCCCATGAATTTGGATCAATAACAAATGTCGTTTTTATGGTATGCATGTTGAATAGACAAATCAACTCAGCCTTGAACCTATTTGAGTCACATTTAAGGTCTTAACAGTTTCTTCAGTTTCTCCTGGAGCTCAATGTTTTTTAATAGGGAATGGGAGAGCCATTTCACAACATTGATAATGTCATCAAAGCTGCAAACATAATGGTTAACTAGCATTGACTTCACTTCTGTCCCTGCAAGGTCACAGTCTCCACCAGTGGCCTTGTTCTTCAGCTGAAGCGTTTCCTCCGTGAGTCAAATTGCACTTTGGCTGTCCGTCTGAATGCAACAACCGATGAGGTTTTTTCTTCTCTTAAACAGTCATTATATCATGAGGTATCATCTGACATCATTAAATGTGAACGGTGCAGTTCAGAGACTGGATCATGCCCATCAACAAGAAAATACAAAATATCTTTCCTCCTGGATACGCTCAGAGAAGAACTCAGTTCGAAGCACAATGACAAAGTATTGTTTGAATACGTGATGGTAGCAGGAGTGAATGACAGGTAAGCAAAATCCTCACTAAAGACTCTCTGTTTCACAATCTTAAGTCTCCTCCACTAAAAAGGTTGAATTCTGAAACCATCATGAACTATAAGCTCTTTGTGCAGCATAATTAATGCGAGGAGGCTAGTGGAGCTTGTGCAGGGAATTCCATGCAAGATCAACCTTATTCAGTTTAACCCACACAGTGGTTCTCAGTTCATACAGACCGAGGAAGACAAGATGATCTAGTTTCGTAACATATTAGCTGAAGGAGGCTGCACTATTCTCATGCGGTTTAGTCGAGGCAAAGATAAAATGGCAACATGTGGGCCGCTTGGCATGCTTGGGACGCTTGGCATGCATGTCTCAATATGATTATGTTGAGACACTACAAAGATCAATATGTCTTATGGTATGTTCTTGTGTAACCAGGTTCCGCAACAGAAGAATGATTTGTGATCTCGTCTTCATTGAACGGTCCATCGAAGAGGCACCTCAAAGGTTGAAAAGAAAGACAGAGGATAGTGGTTTACAATGAAAATGTTGATGCTGTTCAGACAACACATGAGGATGAAACAATATGAGACTCTTGCGGAACATTTGTAAACATTACACAAAGAAAAATAAATTAATTATATAAATAATAGTTCAATAAACAAAGAAAAATCCAAAACCTAAGACATAAAGAGAAGAGAACCATAATGATGAAAGTTAATCCACGGTAAGAAAAAAAACAGAAGAAGGAGAGAATCATTATGATAATGATTCGAATACCAAACAAAATCATCTAAAATATTTATGGAATGAGCCCTTGTTGTCAATATTAGCTTGCTTCAATGTATTTTAAAGTGATTAATATGTTAAGTGAATGCTTTGTGTAGGTATTTGAAAGTGAAAACAAAAAAGACAATGGTGTTTACGAGTTCCCAAGGAAAAGGATTTCTTGGTACATCTCGGTGAGTATAACTCACAGATTTGGCTTCAATATAACCTCAAGAATGATTACAAGTATTGAGTAGCCACAAGAAAGAACACTCAAGATCCAAGCACTTACACTCTCTCGACTCACTCTTTCTCACTCAAGGTTGTATCCTCACATATCCTTCTCATGCTCTCATATCTCTGATATATATGCCAAAAACACCAACTCAGCACATCTCCTTTCCTGACAAAGAACCTTCTTTTGATCAGTTTTGACCTTAAAGGTATGCTTCCATTTCAGGTACAAAAGCAGATGGACTTGGTCAAAAGGGAAACACAAAATCGTGGCCCATCTGACAAGTAGAGCTCACCAATCTTGGCCCAAATAGAGAAGTCTATGATGCCAATCCAAAACATAGACTTGGACTAATGCCACACGACTCGGCCCATACCGGCCCAAGAAGATGGAGAAGCGTTGGTCCACAAACTCCACCTCGACTTCTTCACTTCTTTGCGGCAATCCAGGCGACTCCTCGATTTCTCCACTTCTCCTTAGTATACCGAGGTAATCTTTCACTTTCCTCTTCGCAACCCTAAACGACCCCCAAAAAAACACTTATCTCATTTTCTCCTTTCATCTTCTTCACTCCTCCGACAAAACAAGAGAGAAAACTCTCTTAGATCTTCTCCACCGTGAAAAGACAAAAACATTAGAGATAAACCTTTTCTCCTTCACCCTTCATACTGTAACCCCGAAGAACCATCGGAACTAACAACTGTTTCCGATTCCAATATCCGACATGCATGAAGTCTGATCATCGCAGAGTAAGTAAAACAAAACACCCTCTTCTCTGCTTATTTCCTTTCATTCTTAGTTTTGTTTTTTCTCCAAAACTAGGAACAAAAAAAACACTAGAAGAAAACTAACCTTCTCTTCTGACCCCCTCTCCGACATGCATGTACGCCGAAGAGACCTCGTGAAGACTCTTGGTCTTCTAACACGGCAGATCGCTGAGTAAACCCAGCCGATCTAACGCCGCCTCAAACTTTCTCACAGGCACTGACTTCGTCAGTATGTCCGCCGGATTCTCCAAGGTACTAATTTTTTTCACTATTATCTCTTCTTCTTCAACTAGTTCCCTCAGAAAACTCATTCTAACCGCCGTGTGTTTTGTCCTTTCATGGTATACACTATTTTTTGCAAGGCATATGGCACTCTAAGAGTCGCAGAAGATCTCCGCATCCAGATCTCCAAGTCTGATTTCATAGGTAATACCTTTTAACCACACTGCCTCTTATGCAGAGCTGTGAGATGAGGCTCACAAGGTGCAGAAGAAAACTGAGCTAAGCGGGAGACTGCAAAAATGATATCAGGGCTAGTGGTCGTCAGATATTGCAGTTTACCAACAAACCAACGATAAGACTTTGCATCCTCAAGTAACTCTCCAACATCTTTGGATAGAGATTGATTGGGTTCCATAGGAATATTTGTAGGCTTGCATCCAGAGAAACCTGTGAAACATAGTAAATCCAAAACATATTTCCTTTGACTGAGTGACAGACCATTAGCAGAATGTGCAATCTCAATACCAAGGAAAAATTTCGGAACACCTAAATCACGGAGTTTAAAAACAGCCGACAATTCAAGAGTCAAGTCATCAGCATCTGCGGCCTGCGAACTAGCAATGAGGATGTCATCAACATAAACTAAAACAACCAGGAAGTGGCCAGCAACAATTTTGACAAACATCGTATGATCACCATGGCATTATGTAAAACCAAGGGCTGTTAAAGTAGTTGAGAACTTCAAAAACCACTATCGAGCGGCTTGTTTAAGCCCATAGATTGACTTGTGAAGCTTACAAACAGCAGTAGAAGATACAAATTCCCCCTGAATCTCAGAATATCCAGGCGGTAATTTCATATATATATATATTTCTTCATCTAAATCTCCATTCAAGAAAGCATTGGAGATATCTAACTGTTTGAGATGCCACTGCAACTTAGGAGCCAAAGCTAAAAGAATCTTAACAGTACTTAACTTGGCAACAGGAGAAAAAGTATCAAGAAAATCGATGCCCTCCTGCTGGGTATATCCTTTAGCAACTAACCGAGCTTTGAACCGTTCCACATTGCCATCAGGATGATATTTGACTGTGAAAATCCATTTACAACCTATAGCCACTTTCCCTGGTGGAAGCTCACACACAGTCCATGTATTAGTTCGTACAAAAGCACCAAGTTCCACTCCAATTGCATCACACAAGACCTGAAAACCCTTAGCTTCTCGAAAATTTTGAGGAATAGGAATTTCTGTAATCATATTAACAAAAGCTTGGAAAGGCTAAGATAAGTATGAATAAGAAATATAATTTTCAAGTGGATAAGGAGTGGTTTTAGCACTAGTACTAGTATGATTATAACAATGAAAATCCTGCAAGTGTTTAGGTTGTTTGCGGGGTCGACGAGATTTGGACTCAGAATGTGTGTAAATCTCAGAAGATATCTCATCAAGAGGAAGAGGAACGATATCAGAAGATGGGAGCCTGAGAGGCATGTGGGAACCATCTGAGGAGTTTGCAGGTGATGAAATATGAGGAAAGAAATCTTTTGAAACATCGGAAATATAAGATGTAGCAAAAGGAAAGATAGCCTCATGAAATATGACATGCCTGAAAATAGAAATTGATCTTGTCTCTAAGTCTAAAACCTTATAACCCTTATAACCCGATGGATACCCCAAGAAAACACAAGCTCTAGCACGCTGATCAAACTTATGTCTAGACTTCAAAGACGTTGACTTATAGCAAAGACACCCAAAAGTTCTAAGAGATAGATACTCTGGTGATTTAGTTGTAAGCGTTTCAAAAGGAGTTTCATTATCAAGAACTGGAGATAGTAACCTATTGATAAGAAAAGCTGCTGTCAACACACAATCCCCCCCAATATTCTAAAGGAACACCTGATTGAAACATTAAGGCCCTAGATACATTCAACAAATGTTGATGTTTTCTTTCAACCACAGAATTTTGTTCAGGTGTTTTAGGACATGAATGATATGTTCTAATGCCTTTTGATTTAAACAACTCAGTAAAATTGAATTCATGAGCATTGTTAGACCTAACAGAACAAACATGAGTATTATATTGAGTTTCTACCAATTGTAAGAAGCTAGGAAATATGCTTAACACATCAGATTTCAATTTAAGCAAATAAATCCAAGTTGCCCGACTAAAATCATCAACAATAGTAAGAAAGTATTTGAAACCATCAACAGTAGGGACTGCAAAAGGACCCCAAGTATCTATATGAACTAATTCAAAAGGTTTCAAACATCTATTATTACAAGACTGAAATGATAATCGTTTTTGTTTGGCAATATGACAAATGTGACAACAAGCAGTATTCTTATTATGTGTTTCTTTAGGAAAAAACAGAATATGTGACATCGAATTAAGTCTAGAAACTGATGGATGACCTAACCTCTTATGCCAAGTATTAGAATCAACCAACAAAGCAGAACATATATGACTAATACATGGATTACTTTTATCTCGAATGTAAAGATTGGACATTCGATTACCGACTCCAATCATCGACTCCTGAGAAAGATCCTGAATAAAACATTTATTGCATGTGAAGTAGAAACCAACATTAGAATCTGCAGTCATCATACTAACACTAAGTAAACTAAAATGAAATGCAGGTATGAAAAAACATTGTTGAGAAAAATCACATCAGTTAGTTGAACATAACCAGTGCCTTCTATTTTCACTGTGATTCCATTAGGAAGGGTAACAAACTTTCTGTCTAAAGACACATAATTTGTAATTAAATCCCTATTGTGTGTGACATGATGACTAGCCCCAGAGTCTATAACCCAACTATTTAGAGACAAATCAGTTCCTAAAGGTATATTAGAAATCAGCATGTCATAATAAGATGTAGGATGAGAGTAAAAATTCAGAATAGTACCAGATATTTGATTGACAACTGGTCCAGAAGTTGAAATCGAAGCTTTCAGATTTTCTTGGCCTAATGTTGAACAACTAGGCTGAAGCTTGGAACTCAAATATGAAATCATTGTCTGAATCTGCTCCATAGACATAGTGTCTTTTACTCCATCTGAAGTATGATCGTCTATGACAGCCGCTATAACTCCCACATTCTTATTTACAAAATCCGATTTCTTCCCCCTCATTGGGTAACCTGGTGGATAACCATGTAGCTTATAGCATCTATCCACAGTATGACCAAGTTTAAAGCAATGAGAACATTTTGGCTTTTGTCCTCCGTGAGTAAAGAAAGCAGATGGTGAATCAATTTCCCCAGCTTGAGCAGCAAGGGCAGAGTGAGTAGGCAGATTGAGAAAAGAATTCCCAACTATCCTCTGACTTTCATCTTGATCCAACATGTTGTATATCTCACTCAGACTTGGCCTTGGTTTCATGTTTAAAATCTGACCTCTGATGATGTTAAAGTTGTCATTTAACCCCATGAGAAACTGTATAGTACGGCTTGTCTCAGCTTCATCAAGAAGATCTTTCACCTGCTCGCAATCACACCGTTTATTTGAAGAAGTTTTGGTCTGAGCAAGCTGCTCCCATAATGTCTTCTTCTTAGTGTAATACGTAGACATAGACAATGATCCTTGTTTAAGACTCATCACAGCCTGTTCAATCTGATATTTTCTTGGTAGATTACTCACTTTATAACGACGATAAAAATCATTCCACATCTCTACTACATCCTCATAGTATAAAATACTGTCATAAATTTCCTTCAAAACCACATTCAATAACCAGGATTTAACCATACTATTACATCTACTTCATATCTTGAACATTATATCACTTTCAGAAGGTCTTGATAATGATCCATCTACGAAACTCAGTTTATTCTTAGTATCTAAACTGATTCGCATAGCAGTCGACCAACTATTGTAATTAGTTCCGTCTAAGACATGAGCAACAATAGACAAACCTGGATGATCAGCTGAATGAAGAAAATAAGGACTATGTGAGCTGTCGAACGAGTTGATTTCTGTCGAACTCGGTCCATAACTCTCCCGAGCTAGAGATCGGACAATGCTTGAGCGATTCTTCATATTAGTTACAGGTTCTTCAGATAATGGATCTTCATCATGATTTTGAAGATCGGTAGCTGCAATTTCACCATATGAAGAATGCGATTTCTGCAAGTTCGATAACTGCGATTTCTTGCCTCCTCTCCGCACCATCGATGAAATTGTAACAACAATTACAAGAATTAAACCAGTAAACTGAAGATTACAAGTGGAGAAACGAAAAATTGAGTTGAGAATTCAGATATTTGAGCAGGAAAAGCTCTGATACCATATGAGAATTTCAAAATCGTAACAAATTCATCAACTTATTTTCTCATTCCTTAAACCACACCAAGATACAAATATTTTGTATATATACAAGTATAAACCGGAAAAATTGATTTAACTAAACCGAACTAATTAAGTTAATCATCAGAGTATGGGTCAAACACAAGACGCTACTTTGTATGGTCATTTATGGATTTATACGAGCTACTTTCAGAGTTTGGTTTTGGGTTGTACTCTGTCAATTTCAGTGATCCTCATCGCAAGAGATCTCCTAGACTCTCTGCTCATTGGTACTCTGGTTTTCTCAAGGGAGTAAACGCCTTTATTGAGTCACAAAACATCATGGAATTGCAGAGCAACTTCACCAGCATTTTATAATTTTGATAAGTTCGTTCGTTTATAAGAAGTGTAATCAATAAAATGGACAATAGACAAATATTGAATAAAGGCTGGTATGCTAGGAATAGAGCTGCAGGACGACATCAAACCGGTAATGGCGTGATCAAACGTTTACGTTTACTTAAACTACCAACATTTAATCAACTGGAAAATAAACACAAAACATTCTTTTCTTTTAAATGGTAGAGCCAAGTCTATGCGAGGTCTGGTCTTTTGGTGAGTTCTAGTGAAACGTAAATCAGTCGACTAAGTTTTAGACTCCGCCGTTTTTGAAAAAAAGTATGTCCTATTTTTATTGGTCTTTTTCTGCCATGTAGTTTGTCTCTGGATAAATTTTTCATGTACCTTTGCGAACTTTATTGTTGAGGTACACTTATTTATTATAGGACGTTTTGCTATTAACTTGGACTTCATATAGTAATTATTGGTTTCGTTTTTGGAGTTCGGACAACAAATTACCAAGTCTTGTAAGAAAAATTATACTCGTTTGGACTAAGATTTCAGGCACATATGTGTTTCCGCCCCTTAAGTCTCTACCTTTGTATTCCTTCCTTGTTTAATGATATCTGAACTTCCAGTGAAAAGAAGAAAAAGGTAAAAACAAGGTTTTGACTTTTGAGTTAAGCTGAAGGAAAATAGAGATAATGATTCGTCTGTCGACAATGAGGCGTCTTGGAATCATCAGTGTCACCAATTCCTCCGTCATCTCCTCGACGCTGCTCTCTTCAACGGCGGCTTTCCCCGGAACCCTGACTCTACCCTACAGCTTCCGCAACCACCGTCTTACCAATTCCATTCGTTTCCCCGTATCCCAAAGCTTCTCTTCTTCTTCTGCAGCTTATCTTCCTTCACTCGAAGACTTGTCATCAACTATAGGTGAGTACTTTGTATCTACGCACTGTTTTCGTTTCCGGATTAAAGCACTTAGAAATGTAGTAATCCGTCTATCTGTAAGGTTCTGTGGCGAGAGATGATTACCAGAAGGTGATATTGAAGGGTATGACTTATGCTTCGCTCCAAGTACGTTTTTTTCAGTCCGTAATCTTTTTGGATTTTTAATTCGTTATAATTCCATATAATCTGTTTCAGTTTATCCCTTTTTAAGGTCTGGTTGAGTCTGGTGGGACGAAAGTTCATGACTTTTTTTTTGTAATTGAGTCAATTTCTACTTGTAGGAATGGGTTCAATCTCATGGGTTTCGACCAGGACAGGCTTTGATGTTGTGGAAGAGATTATACAAGGACAATATATGGGCAAATGATGTTGATGATCTGGAAGGTTTTTTTTTGGTTCTGTCTTTCTCAGAAAGAATTTGTGTTTCAGCAATGCCTGTTGGTTCCAATTTATGTGTCCATTCTTATAGGCCTGAACAAAGATCTCAAGAGAGTGGTAGCTGAACATGCTGTGTTTGGGGCATTATCTTTTAAGGATATTCGTTCGGCTTCAGATGGAACAAGGAAGGTGGATAGAATCGTTTTTTTTTGTTGTATATAAGTATTCCGAATATCATAATTTGGGCAATGGTTATATCTTATTGCGTATTGGGAATCTTTCTTATTGATTCATAACTCGCAGGGTGTTGCAGATTCTGTTCACGTTGGATGATGGACTTGTGATTGAGACGGTTGTTATTCCTTGCAATCGAGGCAGGACCACAGTTTGTGTTTCGAGTCAAGTAGGTTGTGCCATGAATTGTCAGTTCTGCTACACTGGCAGGTAAGCCAGAACGAAGGTTAGTCAATATGAGCTACTTTCTTGGCTTTCCGTATCCGGTTTAATGTATCTAGTTTATCTGCTTTTACAGGATGGGCTTGAAGAGAAATCTCACTACTGCTGAGATAGTTGAGCAGGCTGTTTATGCCAGGCGATTGCTTTCCCAAGAATTTGGATCAATAACAAATGTCGTTTTTATGGTGAGTAGACAAACCAAATATTTTATCGGCATTAAACCTAGTTGGGTCACTTTTAACAGTTTCTCTCATGGAGATGGATTTGTTTTTGTAGGGAATGGGAGAGCCATTTCACAACATTGATAATGTCATCAAAGCTGCAAACATAATGGTAGACGAGTATGGACTTCACTTCAGTCCCCGCAAGGTCACAGTCTCGACCAGTGGCCTTGTTCCTCAGCTGAAGCGTTTCCTCCGTGAGTCAAATTGCGCTTTGGCAGTCAGTCTGAATGCAACAACCGATGAGGTTTTTTCTTCATGCTTTCTATAAACAGTCATTATATCATGAGGTTTAACAATCTGACATCATTGAATGTGAACGGTGCAGGTCAGAAACTGGATTATGCCCATCAACAGGAAATACAAAATATCTTTGCTCCTTGATACGCTCAGAGAAGAACTCAGTTCGAAGCACAAGTACAAAGTATTGTTTGAATACGTGATGCTTGCAGGAGTGAATGACAGGTAAGCGAATCGCCACTAGAGACTCTCTGTTTCACAATCTTAAGTCTCCGTTAAAAAGGTTGAATTCTGAAACCATCATGAACTAGAAGCTCTTGAACTGTGCAGCATGGATGATGCGAGGAGGCTAGTGGAGCTTGTGCAGGGAATTCCATGCAAGATCAACCTTATTCAGTTCAACCCACACAGTGGTTCTCAGTTCATACAGACTGAAGAAGACAAGATGATCAAGTTTCGTAACATATTAGCTGAAGGAGGCTGCACTGTTCTCATGCGGTTTAGTCGAGGCAATGATCAAATGGCAGCATGTGGGCAGCTTGGCATGCTTGGGACAATTCAGGCACCATTGATGCGGGTTCCCGAGCAGTTCCGCTCTGCTCTAAGAGTGTCACTTTGATATGTCAAATGGCGGATTAGAGCAAAGAAAACCAAATCTGCACCCTGTTGTAACATAACTTTGTTTAGATCCACTTTTACATTAACTTTTATTAGATGCCACCTTTTTTTATCAGAGGTTAGTTTTGGGAAAATTGAAAATCGAAATTAACAGTTTAAGGTTTTTTTTGTGGCTATTACTACTAGAGGTACACTATAAACTGGAAGATGTATAATGAAGTACAACTCGAACCTATGGAGCCAGAGTCTAATTTAACTTTTGGCCCAAATAATATTTCTCTCGATGTCTATACATTTAACTCTTTAACGCACTAAGGCATGTTTTAATTAGGGTGCTGCTTGATCATCAGATACCTTTTGTTCTATACACGTTTCGTCTGTCTGGTCATTCTGGAAATTACTGACACGGAAGAGATCGATGAGAGTTTCTCGAATTTTGATTCTCAGAGCAGAGGCTTCGTCGGGTCTAAACCACTTCTTGTCAAACTGGATGAAATGAGACATGGGTTAATACAAGCATATGAAGATTTGTGATCAGGTATGCGGAAGATATTTGAGATAACTCACCATTGCCAGGTCTTTCCTTTCCAACCTTTGAGGTGCCTCTTTGATGAACCGTTCTATGAAGAAGAGAACAAATGGACCACAGTCGAAATCATTCTTCTGTTGCGGAACCTGGTTACACAAGAAAATACCATAAGATATTGATCTTCTTGAGTAGTTGTAGTATCTCAACATAAATCATATTTCACAAGCAACTGTCTAACAAAGTTCTATGAATCATGTGAACTTAAATTTGACCTGTATATCAGCTTCACTGATCCTGCGGGGGAGGTTTCTCCATACTTTTTCTGAGATTGGTAAATCCGAGTAATAATCCTCTTGATTCAGATAATGCCATTCGTCTTTTAAAAAACTGCACCAAGTTAGCATAGGATTTAGTGAAAATGATATCTGTATTTTCAAACCATTGTAATAACTTCTCCTAAATGGATCAAACCATATGCATGAAACCCCAAGCACATATAAAGATGTAGACGCTGGGTGATGATCCTGGTGTGTCCCACCTTTTGACATTTTTAACAATCAATGTTCTGGAGTGAAGTCCTAATGAATCCAGGTGAAGTATAGTCAATCCCGACTCATCCTTCTTATCTGGGATGCAAACTATCACAAGGCTCCAGTGGAGACTGAAACATGGTACAAAAATCACACTGAATACATACATACACTAATAATCCTGTAGAACAATTCAAAGATTTGCAAAGCAGCTTTCGGTTTTTAGATGAGAATGACCATTTAAGTGAATTCAGGTTTTTCTCATATATAAGTTATAAAGGAAAATAACTTACTCTTCATGTATTGGTATGAAAATATAAGCCTTTCGGAATAGATCAATACCCTTCCACCACCGCCTAAACTTAACAAAAATGGCATCCTTGTCACTCCCCTGTTTTATTGAAAGGAAAAGACGATAGACTGATAGACATAAGTAACAAGAACAAAAATGTAACTCACAAGAAAGCTATCAAAGTTATCTTGTAAGGACCACATTGTTAAAGCTTGGATGGCTGATCTTTCTATAGAGTGTTGCCAATAGACTTTAACAGCTTCAGAAATTTTTTATGCAAAGCAAACAAAATGTACAACCAATGGCGCATTCTTCAAATAACTATGAAAATTAATCACCTTGTATGTAACAGCGTCACTGAGCTTCTTGTAGAAATAAGTATTGAAAAAATGACAATCAGCAGAGATTTGATTTGCTGAGAATAACTGCTGCTGCAAGAATCTAGCCAAAGAAAACAAAGACAATAGCACACAAGAAATCATGCAATGTTTTCACCAAAAATACAAATAAATCTCAAAGTAGTCAACGCTTTGTATGGACACGGCAGAGGCTTATTTAACGAAAATAATGCTAGCATTATATATAATAATATATATCACAAGTCCTGTTGCTATTTGGTCAAGCATATCACAACTTTATAACTCCAAAAATACCTGATGTAGAAATTCATAATAGGTGAAGTTAGAAATTCTCGAGGGGCAAGGCAC
>JAKUCM010007079.1:0-21609 GCA_023374145.1 Lepidium sativum | reverse complement strand
GGTAGAGTTCATCCAATGCGTAGTAGAGTTCAACTAACGTGTAGCAGCAAACATCAAAATATCTCAGAAATTAGCCGTTGAAACCATAATCCCACCATTGGATCTAAAGACCACTGTGTCACGAAGCCTCCTGAAAAATTTCACTCATATCAGAACACGTTTAAAGGTTCAAACACTGTCCTGAAAACGATCCGAAGGGAACATAATACACTATAATTCACTTACATGTAGTAGAGTTCATTTTAGTGTAGTAGAGTTCAGTTTAGTGTGATAGAATTCACCCATAGCTTGGCAGGGTTCATCCATAGCTTGGTAGAGTTCATCCAACGTGTGGTAGAGTTCATCCAAACTCTACCATTACTGTGGTAGAGTTCATCCAATGTGTAGTAGAGTTCAACCAACGTGTAGCAGCAAACATCAAAATATCTCAAAAACTAGCCGTTGAAACCATAATCCCACCGTTGGATCTAAAGATCACTAGGTCACAAAGCTTCCCGCAAAATCTCACTCAGATTGGAACACGTTTGAAGGTTCGAAAACTGTCTTGAAATTGACCTGAAAGAAAATATTACAGTAGAATTCACTTACATGTAGTAGAGTTCATTTTAGTATAGTAGAGTTTAATTTAGTGTGATAGAATTCACCCATAGCATGGTAGAGTTCATCCATAGCTTGGTAGAGTTCATCCAACGTCTGGTAGAGTTCATCCAAACTCTACCGTTATTGTGGTAGAGTTCATCCAATGTGTAGTAGAGTTCAACCAACGTGTAGCAGGAAACATCAAAATATCTCAGAAATTAGCCGTTGAAACCATAATCCCACCATTGGATTGAAAGATCACTGTGTCACGAAGCCTCCCGCAAAATTTCACTCATATCAGAACACATTTAAAGGTTCAAACATTGTCTTGAAAACGATCTGACGGAACATATTACAGTAGAATTCACTTAGATGTAGTAGAGTTCATTTAATGTAGTAGAGTTCAGTTTAGTGTGATAAAATTCACCCATAGCTTGGTCGGGTTCATCCATAGCTTGGTAGAGTTCATCCAACGTGTGGTAGAGTTCATCCAAACTCTACCGTTACTTTGGTAAAGTTTCATCCAATGTGTAGTAGAGTTCAACCAACGTGTAGCAGCAAACATCAAAATATCTCAAAAACTAGCCGTTGAAACCATAATCCCACCGTTAGATCTAAAGATCACTCTGTCTCGAAGCCGCCCACAAAATTTCACTTATATCAGAACGCGTCTAAAGATTCAAACACTGTCTTGAAAACGATTCAACTCAACATAATACTCTATAATTCACTTACATGTAGTAGAGTTCATTTTAGTGTAGCAGAGTTCAGCTTAGTGTGATAGAGTTCACCCATAGCTTAGTATACTTCATCCATGGCATAGTAGAGTTCATCCCACGTGTGGTAGAGTTCATCCAAACTCTACCATTACTGTGGTGGAGTTCATCCAATGAGTAGTAGAGTTCAACTAACGTGTAGCAGCAAACATCAAAATATCTCAGAAATTAGCCGTTGAAACCATAATCCCACCATTGGATCTAAAGACCACTGTGTCACGAAGCCTCCTGAAAAATTTCACTCATATCAGAACACGTTTAAAGGTTCAAACACTGTCCTGAAAACGATCCGAAGGGAACATAATACACTATAATTCACTTACATGTAGTAGAGTTCATTTTAGTGTAGTAGAGTTCAGTTTAGTGTGATAGAATTCACCCATAGCTTGGCAGGGTTCATCCATAGCTTGGTAGAGTTCATCCAACGTGTGGTAGAGTTCATCCAAACTCTACCATTACTGTGGTAGAATTCATCCAATGTGTAGTAGAGTTCAACCAACGTGTAGCAGCAAACATCAAAATATCTCAAAAACTAGCCGTTGAAACCATAATCCCACCGTTGGATCTAAAGATCACTAGGTCACAAAGCTTCCCGCAAAATCTCACTCAGATTGGAACACGTTTGAAGGTTCGAAAACTGTCTTGAAATTGACCTGAAAGAAAATATTACAGTAGAATTCACTTACATGTAGTAGAGTTCATTTTAGTATAGTAGAGTTTAGTTTAGTGTGATAGAATTCACTCATAGCATGGTAGAGTTCATCCATAGCTTGGTAGAGTTCATCCAACGTCTGGTAGAGTTCATCCAAACTCTACCGTTATTGTGGTAGAGTTCATCCAATGTGTAGTAGAGTTCAACCAACGTGTAGCAGGAAACATCAAAATATCTCAGAAATTAGCCGTTGAAACCATAATCCCACCATTGGATTGAAAGATCACTGTGTCACGAAGCCTCCCGCAAAATTTCACTCATATCGGAACACATTTAAAGGTTCAAACACTGTCTTGAAAACGATCTGACGGAACATATTACAGTAGAATTCACTTAGATGTAGTAGAGTTCATTTAATGTAGTAGAGTTCAGTTTAGTGTGATAAAATTCACCCATAGCTTGGTAGGGTTCATCCATAGCTTGGTAGAGTTCATCCAACGTGTGGTAGAGTTCATCCAAACTCTACCGTTACTTTGGTAAAGTTCATCCAATGTGTAGTAGAGTTCAACCAACGTGTAGCAGCAAACATCAAAATATCTCAAAAACTAGCCGTTGAAACCATAATCCCACCGTTAGATCTAAAGATCACTCTGTCTCGAAGCCGCCCACAAAATTTCACTTATATCAGAACGCGTCTAAAGATTCAAACACTGTCTTGAAAACGATTCAACTCAACATAATACTCTATAATTCACTTACATGTAGTAGAGTTCATTTTAGTGTAGCAGAGTTCAGCTTAGTGTGATAGAGTTCACCCATAGCTTAGTATACTTCATCCATGGCATAGTAGAGTTCATCCCACGTGTGGTAGAGTTCATCCAAACTCTACCATTACTGTGGTGGAGTTCATCCAATGAGTAGTAGAGTTCAACTAACGTGTAGCAGCAAACATCAAAATATCTCAGAAATTAGCCGTTGAAACCATAATCCCACCATTGGATCTAAAGACCACTGTGTCACGAAGCCTCCTGAAAAATTTCACTCATATCAGAACACGTTTAAAGGTTCAAACACTGTCCTGAAAACGATCCGAAGGGAACATAATACACTATAATTCACTTATATGTAGTAGAGTTCATTTTAGTGTAGTAGAGTTCAGTTTAGTGTGATAGAATTCACCCATAGCTTGGCAGGGTTCATCCATAGCTTGGTAGAGTTCATCCAACGTGTGGTAGAGTTCATCCAAACTCTACCATTACTGTGGTAGAGTTCATCCAATGTGTAGTAGAGTTCAACCAACGTGTAGCAGGAAACATCAAAATATCTCTGAAATTAGCCGTTGAAACCATAATCCCACCGTTGGATCGAAAGATCACTGTGTCACGAAGCCTCCCGCAAAATTTCACTCATATCAGAACATATTTAAAGGTTCAAATATTGTCTTGAAAACGATCTGACGGAACATATTACAATAGAATTCACTTACATGTAGTAGAGCTCATTTAATGTAGTAGAGTTCAGTTTAGTGTGATAGAATTCACCCATAGCTTGGTAGGGTTCATCCATAGCTTGGTAGAGTTCATCTAACATGTGGTAGAGTTCATCCAAACTCCACCATTACTGTGGTAAACTTCATCCTATGTGTAGTAGAGTTCAACCAACGTGTAGCAACAAACATCAAAATATCTCAAAAACTAACCGTTGAAACCATAATCCCTCCGTTGGATATAAAGATCACTGGATCACAAAGCTTCCCGCAAAATCTCACTCAGATTGGAACGCGTTTGAAGGTTCAAAAACTGTCTTGAAAACAACCCGACAGAAAATATTACAGTAGAATTCACTTACATGTAGTAGAGTTCATATTATTGTAGTAGAGTTCAGTTTAGTGTGATAGAATTCACCCATAGCTTGGTAAGGTTCATCAATAGCTTGGTAGAGTTCATCCAACGTGTGGTAGAGTTCATCCAAACTCTACCATTATTATGGTAAAGTTCATCCAATGTTTAGTAAAGTTCAACCAACGTGTAGCAGCAAACATCAAAATATCTCAAAAACTAGCCGTTGAAACCATAATCCCACCGTTGGATCTAAAGATCACTAGGTCACAAAGCTTCCGGCAAAATCTCACTCAGATTGGAACACGTTTGAAGGTTCGAAAACTGTCTTGAAAACGACCTGAAAGAAAATATTATAGTAGAATTCACTTACATGTAGTAGAGTTCATTTTAGTATAGTAGAGTTTAGTTTAGTGTGATAGAATTCACCCATAGCATGGTAGAGTTCATCCATAGCTTGGTAGAGTTCATCCAACGTCTGGTAGAGTTCATCCAAACTCTACCATTACTGTGGTAGAGTTCATCCAATGAGTAGTAGAGTTCAACTAACGTGTAGCAGCAAACATCAAAATATCTCAGAAATTAGCCGTTGAAACCATAATCCCACCATTGGATTGAAAGATCACTGTGTCACGAAGCCTCCCGCAAAATTTCACTCATATCGGAACACATTTAAAGGTTCAAACACTGTCTTGAAAACGATCTGACGGAACATATTACAGTAGAATTCACTTAGATGTAGTAGAGTTCATTTAATGTAGTAGAGTTCAGTTTAGTGTGATAAAATTCACCCAAAGCTTGGTAGGGTTCATCCATAGCTTGGTAGAGTTCATCCAACGTGTGGTAGAGTTCATCCAAACTCTACCGTTACTTTGGTAAAGTTCATCCAATGTGTAGTAGAGTTCAACCAACGTGTAGCAGCAAACATCAAAATATCTCAAAAACTAGCCGTTGAAACCATAATCCCACCGTTAGATCTAAAGATCACTCTGTCTCGAAGCCGCCCACAAAATTTCACTTATATCAGAACGCGTCTAAAGATTCAAACACTGTCTTGAAAACGATTCAACTCAACATAATACTCTATAATTCACTTACATGTAGTAGAGTTCATTTTAGTGTAGCAGAGTTCAGCTTAGTGTGATAGAGTTCACCCATAGCTTAGTATACTTCATCCATGGTATAGTAGAGTTCATCCCACGTGTGGTAGAGTTCATCCAAACTCTACCATTACCGTGGTAGAGTTCATCCAATGAGTAGTAGAGTTCAACTAACGTGTAGCAGCAAACATCAAAATATCTCAGAAATTAGCCGTTGAAACCATAATCCCACCATTGGATCTAAAGACCACTGTGTCACGAAGCCTCCTGAAAAATTTCACTCATATCAGAACACGTTTAAAGGTTCAAACATTGTCCTGAAAACGATCCGAAGGGAACATAATACACTATAATTCACTTATATGTAGTAGAGTTCATTTTAGTGTAGTAGAGTTCAGTTTAGTGTGATAGAATTCACCCATAGCTTGGCAGGGTTCATCCATAGCTTGGTAGAGTTCATCCAACGTGTGGTAGAGTTCATCCAAACTCTACCATTACTGTGGTAGAGTTCATCCAATGTGTAGTAGAGTTCAACCAACGTGTAGCAGGAAACATCAAAATATCTCTGAAATTAGCCGTTGAAACCATAATCCCACCGTTGGATCGAAAGATCACTGTGTCACGAAGCCTCCCGCAAAATTTCACTCATATCAGAACATATTTAAAGGTTCAAACATTGTCTTGAAAACGATCTGACGGAACATATTACAATAGAATTCACTTACATGTAGTAGAGCTCATTTAATGTAGTAGAGTTCAGTTTAGTGTGATAGAATTCACCCATAGCTTGGTAGGGTTCATCCATAGCTTGGTAGAGTTCATCTAACATGTGGTAGAGTTCATCCAAACTCCACCATTACTGTGGTAAACTTCATCCTATGTGTAGTAGAGTTCAACCAACGTGTAGCAACAAACATCAAAATATCTCAAAAACTAACCGTTGAAACCATAATCCCTCCGTTGGATATAAAGATCACTGGATCACAAAGCTTCCCGCAAAATCTCACTCAGATTGGAACGCGTTTGAAGGTTCAAAAACTGTCTTGAAAACAACCCGACAGAAAATATTACAGTAGAATTCACTTACATGTAGTAGAGTTCATATTATTGTAGTAGAGTTCAGTTTAGTGTGATAGAATTCACCCATAGCTTGGTAAGGTTCATCAATAGCTTGGTAGAGTTCATCCAACGTGTGGTAGAGTTCATCCAAACTCTACCATTATTATGGTAAAGTTCATCCAATGTTTAGTAAAGTTCAACCAACGTGTAGCAGCAAACATCAAAATATCTCAAAAACTAGCCGTTGAAACCATAATCCCACCGTTGGATCTAAAGATCACTAGGTCACAAAGCTTCCGGCAAAATCTCACTCAGATTGGAACACGTTTGAAGGTTCGAAAACTGTCTTGAAAACGACCTGAAAGAAAATATTATAGTAGAATTCACTTACATGTAGTAGAGTTCATTTTAGTATAGTAGAGTTTAGTTTAGTGTGATAGAATTCACCCATAGCATGGTAGAGTTCATCCATAGCTTGGTAGAGTTCATCCAACGTCTGGTAGAGTTCATCCAAACTCTACCATTACTGTGGTAGAGTTCATCCAATGAGTAGTAGAGTTCAACTAACGTGTAGCAGCAAACATCAAAATATCTCAGAAATTAGCCGTTGAAACCATAATCCCACCATTGGATTGAAAGATCACTGTGTCACGAAGCCTCCCGCAAAATTTCACTCATATCGGAACACATTTAAAGGTTCAAACACTGTCTTGAAAACGATCTGACGGAACATATTACAGTAGAATTCACTTAGATGTAGTAGAGTTCATTTAATGTAGTAGAGTTCAGTTTAGTGTGATAAAATTCACCCATAGCTTGGTAGGGTTCATCCATAGCTTGGTAGAGTTCATCCAACGTGTGGTAGAGTTCATCCAAACTCTACCGTTACTTTGGTAAAGTTCATCCAATGTGTAGTAGAGTTCAACCAACGTGTAGCAGCAAACATCAAAATATCTCAAAAACTAGCCGTTGAAACCATAATCCCACCGTTAGATCTAAAGATCACTCTGTCTCGAAGCCGCCCACAAAATTTCACTTATATCAGAACGCGTCTAAAGATTCAAACACTGTCTTGAAAACGATTCAACTCAACATAATACTCTATAATTCACTTACATGTAGTAGAGTTCATTTTAGTGTAGCAGAGTTCAGCTTAGTGTGATAGAGTTCACCCATAGCTTAGTATACTTCATCCATGGTATAGTAGAGTTCATCCCACGTGTGGTAGAGTTCATCCAAACTCTACCATTACCGTGGTAGAGTTCATCCAATGAGTAGTAGAGTTCAACTAACGTGTAGCAGCAAACATCAAAATATCTCAGAAATTAGCCGTTGAAACCATAATCCCACCATTGGATCTAAAGACCACTGTGTCACGAAGCCTCCTGAAAAATTTCACTCATATCAGAACACGTTTAAAGGTTCAAACACTGTCCTGAAAACGATCCGAAGGGAACATAATACACTATAATTCACTTATATGTAGTAGAGTTCATTTTAGTGTAGTAGAGTTCAGTTTAGTGTGATAGAATTCACCCATAGCTTGGCAGGGTTCATCCATAGCTTGGTAGAGTTCATCCAACGTGTGGTAGAGTTCATCCAAACTCTACCATTACTGTGGTAGAGTTCATCCAATGTGTAGTAGAGTTCAACCAACGTGTAGCAGGAAACATCAAAATATCTCTGAAATTAGCCGTTGAAACCATAATCCCACCGTTGGATCGAAAGATCACTGTGTCACGAAGCCTCCCGCAAAATTTCACTCATATCAGAACACATTTAAAGGTTCAAACATTGTCTTGAAAACGATCTGACGGAACATATTACAGTAGAACTCATTTACATGTAGTAGAGTTCATTTAATGTAGTAGAGTTCAGTTTAGTGTGATAGAATTCACCCATAGCTTGGTAGGGTTCATCCATAGCTTGGTAGAGTTCATCCAACGTGTGGTAGAGTTCATCCAAACTCCACCATTACTGTGGTAAACTTCATCCTATGTGTAGTAGAGTTCAACCAACGTGTAGCAACAAACATCAAAATATCTCAAAAACTAGCCGTTGAAACCATAATCCCACCGTTGGATCTAAAGATCACTAGGTCACAAAGCTTCCCGCAGAATCTCACTCAGATTGGAACACATTTGAAGGGTCGAAAACTGTCTTGAAAACAACCCGACGGAAAATATTACAGTAGAATTCACTTACAAGTAGTAGAGTTCATATTAGTGTAGTAGAGTTCAGTTTAGTGTGATAGAATTCACCCATAGCATGGTAGAGTTCATCCATAGCTTGGTAGAGTTCATCCAACGTGTGGTAGAGTTTATCCAAACTCTACCATTACTGTGGTAAAGTTCATCCAATGTGTAGTAGAGTTCAACCTACGTGTAGCAGCAAACATCAAAATATCTCAAAAACTAGCCGTTGAAACCATAATCCCACCGTTGGATCGAAAGATCACTAGGTCACAAAGCTTCCCGCAAAATCTCACTCAGATTGGAACACGTTTGAAGGTTGAAAACTGTCTTGAAAACGACTCGACGGAAAATATTACAGTAGAATTCACTTACATGTAGTAGAGTTCATTTTAGTGTAATATAGTTCAGTTTAATATGATAGAATTCACCCATAGCATGGTAGAGTTCATCCATAGCTTGGTAGAGTTCATCCAACGTGTGGTAGAGTTCATCCAAACTCTACCGTTACTTTGGTAAAGTTCATCCAATGTGTAGTAGAGTTCAACCAACGTGGCAAACATCAAAATATCTCAAAAACTAGCCGTTGAAACCATAATCCCACCGTTAGATCTAAAGATCACTCTGTCTCGAAGCCGCCCACAAAATTTCACTCATATAAGAACGCGTCTAAAGATTCAAACACTGTCTTGAAAACGATTCAACTCAACATAATACTCTATAATTCACTTACATGTAGTAGAGTTCATTTTAGTGTAGCAGAGTTCAGCTTAGTGTGATAGAGTTCACCCATAGCTTAGTATACTTCATCCATGGCATAGTAGAGTTCATCCCACGTGTGGTACAGTTCATCCAAACTCTACCATTACTGGGGTAGAGTTCATCCAATGAGTAGTAGAGTTCAACTAACGTGTAGCAGCAAACATCAAAATATCTCAGAAATTAGCCGTTGAAACCATAATCCCACCATTGGATCTAAAGACCACTGTGTCACGAAGCCTCCTGAAAAATTTCACTCATATCAGAACACGTTTAAAGGTTCAAACACTGTCCTGAAAACGATCCGAAGGGAACATAATACACTATAATTCACTTACATGTAGTAGAGTTCATTTTAGTGTAGTAGAGTTCAGTTTAGTGTGATAGAATTCACCCATAGCTTGGCAGGGTTCATCCATAGCTTGGTAGAGTTCATCCAACGTGTGGTAGAGTTCATCCAAACTCTACCATTACTGTGGTAGAGTTCATCCAATGTGTAGTAGAGTTCAACCAACGTGTAGCAGCAAACATCAAAATATCTCAAAAACTAGCCGTTGAAACCATAATCCCACCGTTGGATCTAAAGATCACTAGGTCACAAAGCTTCCCGCAAAATCTCACTCAGATTGGAACACGTTTGAAGGTTCGAAAACTGTCTTGAAATTGACCTGAAAGAAAATATTACAGTAGAATTCACTTACATGTAGTAGAGTTCATTTTAGTATAGTAGAGTTTAATTTAGTGTGATAGAATTCACCCATAGCATGGTAGAGTTCATCCATAGCTTGGTAGAGTTCATCCAACGTCTGGTAGAGTTCATCCAAACTCTACCGTTATTGTGGTAGAGTTCATCCAATGTGTAGTAGAGTTCAACCAACGTGTAGCAGGAAACATCAAAATATCTCAGAAATTAGCCGTTGAAACCATAATCCCACCATTGGATTGAAAGATCACTGTGTCACGAAGCCTCCCGCAAAATTTCACTCATATCAGAACACATTTAAATGTTCAAACATTGTCTTGAAAACGATCTGACGGAACATATTACAGTAGAATTCACTTAGATGTAGTAGAGTTCATTTAATGTAGTAGAGTTCAGTTTAGTGTGATAAAATTCACCCATAGCTTGGTCGGGTTCATCCATAGCTTGGTAGAGTTCATCCAACGTGTGGTAGAGTTCATCCAAACTCTACCGTTACTTTGGTAAAGTTCATCCAATGTGTAGTAGAGTTCAACCAACGTGTAGCAGCAAACATCAAAATATCTCAAAAACTAGCCGTTGAAACCATAATCCCACCGTTAGATCTAAAGATCACTCTGTCTCGAAGCCGCCCACAAAATTTCACTTATATCAGAACGCGTCTAAAGATTCAAACACTGTCTTGAAAACGATTCAACTCAACATAATACTCTATAATTCACTTACATGTAGTAGAGTTCATTTTAGTGTAGCAGAGTTCAGCTTAGTGTGATAGAGTTCACCCATAGCTTAGTATACTTCATCCATGGCATAGTAGAGTTCATCCCACGTGTGGTAGAGTTCATCCAAACTCTACCATTACTGTGGTGGAGTTCATCCAATGAGTAGTAGAGTTCAACTAACGTGTAGCAGCAAACATCAAAATATCTCAGAAATTAGCCGTTGAAACCATAATCCCACCATTGGATCTAAAGACCACTGTGTCACGAAGCCTCCTGAAAAATTTCACTCATATCAGAACACGTTTAAAGGTTCAAACACTGTCCTGAAAACGATCCGAAGGGAACATAATACACTATAATTCACTTACATGTAGTAGAGTTCATTTTAGTGTAGTAGAGTTCAGTTTAGTGTGATAGAATTCACCCATAGCTTGGCAGGGTTCATCCATAGCTTGGTAGAGTTCATCCAACGTGTGGTAGAGTTCATCCAAACTCTACCATTACTGTGGTAGAGTTCATCCAATGTGTAGTAGAGTTCAACCAACGTGTAGCAGCAAACATCAAAATATCTCAAAAACTAGCCGTTGAAACCATAATCCCACCGTTGGATCTAAAGATCACTAGGTCACAAAGCTTCCCGCAAAATCTCACTCAGATTGGAACACGTTTGAAGGTTCGAAAACTGTCTTGAAATTGACCTGAAAGAAAATATTACAGTAGAATTCACTTACATGTAGTAGAGTTCATTTTAGTATAGTAGAGTTTAGTTTAGTGTGATAGAATTCACCCATAGCATGGTAGAGTTCATCCATAGCTTGGTAGAGTTCATCCAACGTCTGGTAGAGTTCATCCAAACTCTACCGTTATTGTGGTAGAGTTCATCCAATGTGTAGTAGAGTTCAACCAACGTGTAGCAGGAAACATCAAAATATCTCAGAAATTAGCCGTTGAAACCATAATCCCACCATTGGATTGAAAGATCACTGTGTCACGAAGCCTCCCGCAAAATTTCACTCATATCGGAACACATTTAAAGGTTCAAACATTGTCTTGAAAACGATCTGACGGAACATATTACAGTAGAATTCACTTAGATGTAGTAGAGTTCATTTAATGTAGTAGAGTTCAGTTTAGTGTGATAAAATTCACCCATAGCTTGGTCGGGTTCATCCATAGCTTGGTAGAGTTCATCCAACGTGTGGTAGAGTTCATCCAAACTCTACCGTTACTTTGGTAAAGTTCATCCAATGTGTAGTAGAGTTCAACCAACGTGTAGCAGCAAACATCAAAATATCTCAAAAACTAGCCGTTGAAACCATAATCCCACCGTTAGATCTAAAGATCACTCTGTCTCGAAGCCGCCCACAAAATTTCACTTATATCAGAACGCGTCTAAAGATTCAAACACTGTCTTGAAAACGATTCAACTCAACATAATACTCTATAATTCACTTACATGTAGTAGAGTTCATTTTAGTGTAGCAGAGTTCAGCTTAGTGTGATAGAGTTCACCCATAGCTTAGTATACTTCATCCATGGCATAGTAGAGTTCATCCCACGTGTGGTAGAGTTCATCCAAACTCTACCATTACTGTGGTGGAGTTCATCCAATGAGTAGTAGAGTTCAACTAACGTGTAGCAGCAAACATCAAAATATCTCAGAAATTAGCCGTTGAAACCATAATCCCACCATTGGATCTAAAGACCACTGTGTCACGAAGCCTCCTGAAAAATTTCACTCATATCAGAACACGTTTAAAGGTTCAAACACTGTCCTGAAAACGATCCGAAGGGAACATAATACACTATAATTCACTTATATGTAGTAGAGTTCATTTTAGTGTAGTAGAGTTCAGTTTAGTGTGATAGAATTCACCCATAGCTTGGCAGGGTTCATCCATAGCTTGGTAGAGTTCATCCAACGTGTGGTAGAGTTCATCCAAACTCTACCATTACTGTGGTAGAGTTCATCCAATGTGTAGTAGAGTTCAACCAACGTGTAGCAGGAAACATCAAAATATCTCTGAAATTAGCCGTTGAAACCATAATCCCACCGTTGGATCGAAAGATCACTGTGTCACGAAGCCTCCCGCAAAATTTCACTCATATCAGAACATGTTTAAAGGTTCAAACATTGTCTTGAAAACGATCTGACGGAACATATTACAATAGAATTCACTTACATGTAGTAGAGTTCATTTAATGTAGTAGAGTTCAGTTTAGTGTGATAGAATTCACCCATAGCTTGGTAGGGTTCATCCATAGCTTGGTAGAGTTCATCTAACATGTGGTAGAGTTCATCCAAACTCCACCATTACTGTGGTAAACTTCATCCTATGTGTAGTAGAGTTCAACCAACGTGTAGCAACAAACATCAAAATATCTCAAAAACTAACCGTTGAAACCATAATCCCTCCGTTGGATATAAAGATCACTGGATCACAAAGCTTCCCGCAAAATCTCACTCAGATTGGAACGCGTTTGAAGGTTCAAAAACTGTCTTGAAAACAACCCGACAGAAAATATTACAGTAGAATTCACTTACATGTAGTAGAGTTCATATTATTGTAGTAGAGTTCAGTTTAGTGTGATAGAATTCACCCATAGCTTGGTAAGGTTCATCAATAGCTTGGTAGAGTTCATCCAACGTGTGGTAGAGTTCATCCAAACTCTACCATTATTATGGTAAAGTTCATCCAATGTTTAGTAAAGTTCAACCAACGTGTAGCAGCAAACATCAAAATATCTCAAAAACTAGCCGTTGAAACCATAATCCCACCGTTGGATCTAAAGATCACTAGGTCACAAAGCTTCCGGCAAAATCTCAATCAGATTGGAACACGTTTGAAGGTTCGAAAACTGTCTTGAAAACGACCTGAAAGAAAATATTATAGTAGAATTCACTTACATGTAGTAGAGTTCATTTTAGTATAGTAGAGTTTAGTTTAGTGTGATAGAATTCACCCATAGCATGGTAGAGTTCATCCATAGCTTGGTAGAGTTCATCCAACGTCTGGTAGAGTTCATCCAAACTCTACCATTACTGTGGTAGAGTTCATCCAATGAGTAGTAGAGTTCAACTAACGTGTAGCAGCAAACATCAAAATATCTCAGAAATTAGCCGTTGAAACCATAATCCCACCATTGGATTGAAAGATCACTGTGTCACGAAGCCTCCCGCAAAATTTCACTCATATCGGAACACATTTAAAGGTTCAAACACTGTCTTGAAAACGATCTGACGGAACATATTACAGTAGAATTCACTTAGATGTAGTAGAGTTCATTTAATGTAGTAGAGTTCAGTTTAGTGTGATAAAATTCACCCATAGCTTGGTAGGGTTCATCCATAGCTTGGTAGAGTTCATCCAACGTGTGGTAGAGTTCATCCAAACTCTACCGTTACTTTGGTAAAGTTCATCCAATGTGTAGTAGAGTTCAACCAACGTGTAGCAGCAAACATCAAAATATCTCAAAAACTAGCCGTTGAAACCATAATCCCACCGTTAGATCTAAAGATCACTCTGTCTCGAAGCCGCCCACAAAATTTCACTTATATCAGAACGCGTCTAAAGATTCAAACACTGTCTTGAAAACGATTCAACTCAACATAATACTCTATAATTCACTTACATGTAGTAGAGTTCATTTTAGTGTAGCAGAGTTCAGCTTAGTGTGATAGAGTTCACCCATAGCTTAGTATACTTCATCCATGGTATAGTAGAGTTCATCCCACGTGTGGTAGAGTTCATCCAAACTCTACCATTACCGTGGTAGAGTTCATCCAATGAGTAGTAGAGTTCAACTAACGTGTAGCAGCAAACATCAAAATATCTCAGAAATTAGCCGTTGAAACCATAATCCCACCATTGGATCTAAAGACCACTGTGTCACGAAGCCTCCTGAAAAATTTCACTCATATCAGAACACGTTTAAAGGTTCAAACACTGTCCTGAAAACGATCCGAAGGGAACATAATACACTATAATTCACTTATATGTAGTAGAGTTCATTTTAGTGTAGTAGAGTTCAGTTTAGTGTGATAGAATTCACCCATAGCTTGGCAGGGTTCATCCATAGCTTGGTAGAGTTCATCCAACGTGTGGTAGAGTTCATCCAAACTCTACCATTACTGTGGTAGAGTTCATCCAATGTGTAGTAGAGTTCAACCAACGTGTAGCAGGAAACATCAAAATATCTCTGAAATTAGCCGTTGAAACCATAATCCCACCGTTGGATCGAAAGATCACTGTGTCACGAAGCCTCCCGCAAAATTTCACTCATATCAGAACATATTTAAAGGTTCAAACATTGTCTTGAAAACGATCTGACTGAACATATTACAGTAGAATTCATTTACATGTAGTAGAGTTCATTTAATGTAGTAGAGTTCAGTTTAGTGTGATAGAATTCACCCATAGCTTGGTAGGGTTCATCCATAGCTTGGTAGAGTTCATCCAACGTGTGGTAGAGTTCATCCAAACTCCACCATTACTGTGGTAAACTTCATCCTATGTGTAGTAGAGTTCAACCAACGTGTAGCAACAAACATCAAAATATCTCAAAAACTAGTCGTTGAAACCATAATCCCTCCGTTGGATATAAAGATCACTGGGTCACAAAGCTTCCCGCAAAATCTCACTCAGATTGGAACGCGTTTGAAGGTTCAAAAACTGTCTTGAAAACAACCCGACAGAAAATATTACAGTAGAATTCACTTACATGTAGTAGAGTTCATATTATTGTAGTAGAGTTCAGTTTAGTGTGATAGAATTCACCCATAGCTTGGTAAGGTTCATCAATAGCTTGGTAGAGTTCATCCAACGTGTGGTAGAGTTCATCCAAACTCTACCATTATTATGGTAAAGTTCATCCAATGTGTAGTAAAGTTCAACCAACGTGTAGCAGCAAACATCAAAATATCTCAAAAACTAGCCGTTGAAACCATAATCCCACCGTTGGATCTAAAGATCACTAGGTCACAAAGCTTCCCGCAAAATCTCACTCAGATTGGAACACGTTTGAAGGTTCGAAAACTGTCTTGAAAACGACCTGAAAGAAAATATTATAGTAGAATTCACTTACATGTAGTAGAGTTCATTTTAGTATAGTAGAGTTTAGTTTAGTGTGATAGAATTCACCCATAGCATGGTAGAGTTCATCCATAGCTTGGTAGAGTTCATCCAACGTCTGGTAGAGTTCATCCAAACTCTACCATTACTGTGGTAGAGTTCATCCAATGAGTAGTAGAGTTCAACTAACGTGTAGCAGCAAACATCAAAATATCTCAGAAATTAGCCGTTGAAACCATAATCCCACCATTGGATTGAAAGATCACTGTGTCACGAAGCCTCCCGCAAAATTTCACTCATATCGGAACACATTTAAAGGTTCAAACACTGTCTTGAAAACGATCTGACGAAACATATTACAGTAGAATTCACTTAGATGTAGTAGAGTTCATTTAATGTAGTAGAGTTCAGTTTAGTGTGATAAAATTCACCCATAGCTTGGTAGGGTTCATCCATAGCTTGGTAGAGTTCATCCAACGTGTGGTAGAGTTCATCCAAACTCTACCGTTACTTTGGTAAAGTTCATCCAATGTGTAGTAGAGTTCAACCAACGTGTAGCAGCAAACATCAAAATATCTCAAAAACTAGCCGTTGAAACCATAATCCCACCGTTAGATCTAAAGATCACTCTGTCTCGAAGCCGCCCACAAAATTTCACTTATATCAGAACGCGTCTAAAGATTCAAACACTGTCTTGAAAACGATTCAACTCAACATAATACTCTATAATTCACTTACATGTAGTAGAGTTCATTTTAGTGTAGCAGAGTTCAGCTTAGTGTGATAGAGTTCACCCATAGCTTAGTATACTTCATCCATGGTATAGTAGAGTTCATCCCACGTGTGGTAGAGTTCATCCAAACTCTACCATTACCGTGGTAGAGTTCATCCAATGAGTAGTAGAGTTCAACTAACGTGTAGCAGCAAACATCAAAATATCTCAGAAATTAGCCGTTGAAACCATAATCCCACCATTGGATCTAAAGACCACTGTGTCACGAAGCCTCCTGAAAAATTTCACTCATATCAGAACACGTTTAAAGGTTCAAACACTGTCCTGAAAACGATCCGAAGGGAACATAATACACTATAATTCACTTATATGTAGTAGAGTTCATTTTAGTGTAGTAGAGTTCAGTTTAGTGTGATAGAATTCACCCATAGCTTGGCAGGGTTCATCCATAGCTTGGTAGAGTTCATCCAACGTGTGGTAGAGTTCATCCAAACTCTACCATTACTGTGGTAGAGTTCATCCAATGTGTAGTAGAGTTCAACCAACGTGTAGCAGGAAACATCAAAATATCTCTGAAATTAGCCGTTGAAACCATAATCCCACCGTTGGATCGAAAGATCACTGTGCCACGAAGCCTCCCGCAAAATTTCACTCATATCAGAACACATTTAAAGGTTCAAACATTGTCTTGAAAACGATCTGACGGAACATATTACAGTAGAATTCATTTACATGTAGTAGAGTTCATTTAATGTAGTAGAGTTCAGTTTAGTGTGATAGAATTCACCCACAGCTTGGTAGGGTTCATCCATAGCTTGGTAGAGTTCATCCAACGTGTGGTAGAGTTCATCCAAACTCCACCATTACTGTGGTAAACTTCATCCTATGTGTAGTAGAGTTCAACCAACGTGTAGCAACAAACATCAAAATATCTCAAAAACTAGTCGTTGAAACCATAATCCCTCCGTTGGATATAAAGATCACTGGGTCACAAAGCTTCCCGCAAAATCTCACTCAGATTGGAACGCGTTTGAAGGTTCAAAAACTGTCTTGAAAACAACCCGACAGAAAATATTACAGTAGAATTCACTTACATGTAGTAGAGTTCATATTAGTGTAGTAGAGTTCAGTTTAGTGTGATAGAATTCACCCATAGCTTGGTAAGGTTCATCAATAGCTTGGTAGAGTTCATCCAACGTGTGGTAGAGTTCATCCAAACTCTACCATTATTATGGTAAAGTTCATCCAATGTGTAGTAAAGTTCAACCAACGTGTAGCAGCAAACATCAAAATATCTCAAAAACTAGCCGTTGAAACCATAATCCCACCGTTGGATCTAAAGATCACTAGGTCACAAAGCTTCCCGCAAAATCTCACTCAGATTGGAACACGTTTGAAGGTTCGAAAACTGTCTTGAAAACGACCTGAAAGAAAATATTATAGTAGAATTCACTTACATGTAGTAGAGTTCATTTTAGTATAGTAGAGTTTAGTTTAGTGTGATAGAATTCACCCATAGCATGGTAGAGTTCATCCATAGCTTGGTAGAGTTCATCCAACGTCTGGTAGAGTTCATCCAAACTCTACCATTATTGTGGTAGAGTTCATCCAATGTGTAGTAGAGTTCAACCAACGTGTAGCAGGAAACATCAAAATATCTCAGAAATTAGCCGTTGAAACCATAATCCCACCATTGGATTGAAAGATCACTGTGTCACGAAGCCTCCCGCAAAATTTCACTCATATCGGAACACATTTAAAGGTTCAAACACTGTCTTGAAAACGATCTGACGGAACATATTACAGTAGAATTCACTTAGATGTAGGAGAGTTCATTTAATGTAGTAGAGTTCAGTTTAGTGTGATAAAATTCACCCATAGCTTGGTCGGGTTCATCCATAGCTTGGTAGAGTTCATCCAACGTGTGGTAGAGTTCATCCAAACTCTACCGTTACTTTGGTAAAGTTCATCCAATGTGTAGTAGAGTTCAACCAACGTGTAGCAGCAAACATCAAAATATCTCAAAAACTAGCCGTTGAAACCATAATCCCACCGTTAGATCTAAAGATAACTCTGTCTCGAAGCCGCCCACAAAATTTCACTCATATCAGAACGCGTCTAAAGATTCAAACACTGTCTTGAAAACGATTCAGCTCAACATAATACTCTATAATTCACTTACATGTAGTAGAGTTCATTTTAGTGTAGCAGAGTTCAGCTTAGTGTGATAGAGTTCACCCATAGCTTAGTATACTTCATCCATGGCATAGTAGAGTTCATCCCACGTGTGGTAGAGTTCATCCAAACTCTACCATTACTGTGGTAGAGTTCATCCAATGAGTAGTAGAGTTCAACTAACGTGTAGCAGCAAACATCAAAATATCTCAGAAATTAGCCGTTGAAACCATAATCCCACCATTGGATCTAAAGACCACTGTGTCACGAAGCCTCCCGCAAAATTTCACTCATATCGGAACACATTTAAAGGTTCAAACACTGTCTTGAAAACGATCTGACGGAACATATTACAGTAGAATTCACTTAGATGTAGTAGAGTTCATTTAATGTAGTAGAGTTCAGTTTAGTGTGATAAAATTCACCCATAGCTTGGTAGGGTTCATCCATAGCTTGGTAGAGTTCATCCAATGTGTGGTAGAGTTCATCCAAACTCTACCGTTACTTTGGTAAAGTTCATCCAATGTGTAGTAGAGTTCAACCAACGTGTAGCAGCAAACATCAAAATATCTCAAAAACTAGCCGTTGAAACCATAATCCCACCGTTAGATCTAAAGATCACTCTGTCTCGAAGCCGCCCACAAAATTTCACTTATATCAGAACGCGTCTAAAGATTCAAACACTGTCTTGAAAACGATTCAACTCAACATAATACTCTATAATTCACTTACATGTAGTAGAGTTCATTTTAGTGTAGCAGAGTTCAGCTTAGTGTGATAGAGTTCACCCATAGCTTAGTATACTTCATCCATGGCATAGTAGAGTTCATCCCACGTGTGGTAGAGTTCATCCAAACTCTACCATTACCGTGGTAGAGTTCATCCAATGAGTAGTAGAGTTCAACTAACGTGTAGCAGCAAACATCAAAATATCTCTGAAATTAGCCGTTGAAACCATAATCCCACCGTTGGATCGAAAGATCACTGTGTCACGAAGCCTCCCGCAAAATTTCACTCATATCAGAACATATTTAAAGGTTCAAACATTGTCTTGAAAACGATCTGACGGAACATATTACAATAGAATTCACTTACATGTAGTAGAGTTCATTTAATGTAGTAGAGTTCAGTTTAGTGTGATAGAATTCACCCATAGCTTGGTAGGGTTCATCCATAGCTTGGTAGAGTTCATCTAACATGTGGTAGAGTTCATCCAAACTCCACCATTACTGTGGTAAACTTCATCCTATGTGTAGTAGAGTTCAACCAACGTGTAGCAACAAACATCAAAATATCTCAAAAACTAACCGTTGAAACCATAATCCCTCCGTTGGATATAAAGATCACTGGATCACAAAGCTTCCCGCAAAATCTCACTCAGATTGGAACGCGTTTGAAGGTTCAAAAACTGTCTTGAAAACAACCCGACAGAAAATATTACAGTAGAATTCACTTACATGTAGTAGAGTTCATATTATTGTAGTAGAGTTCAGTTTAGTGTGATAGAATTCACCCATAGCTTGGTAAGGTTCATCAATAGCTTGGTAGAGTTCATCCAACGTGTGGTAGAGTTCATCCAAACTCTACCATTATTATGGTAAAGTTCATCCAATGTGTAGTAAAGTTCAACCAACGTGTAGCAGCAAACATCAAAATATCTCAAAAACTAGCCGTTGAAACCATAATCCCACCGTTGGATCTAAAGATCACTAGGTCACAAAGCTTCCCGCAAAATCTCACTCAGATTGGAACACGTTTGAAGGTTCGAAAACTGTCTTGAAAACGACCTGAAAGAAAATATTATAGTAGAATTCACTTACATGTAGTAGAGTTCATTTTAGTATAGTAGAGTTTAGTTTAGTGTGATAGAATTCACCCATAGCATGGTAGAGTTCATCCATAGCTTGGTAGAGTTCATCCAACGTCTGGTAGAGTTCATCCAAACTCTACCATTATTGTGGTAGAGTTCATCCAATGTGTAGTAGAGTTCAACCAACGTGTAGCAGGAAACATCAAAATATCTCAGAAATTAGCCGTTGAAACCATAATCCCACCATTGGATTGAAAGATCACTGTGTCACGAAGCCTCCCGCAAAATTTCACTCATATCGGAACACATTTAAAGGTTCAAACACTGTCTTGAAAACGATCTGACGGAACATATTACAGTAGAATTCACTTAGATGTAGGAGAGTTCATTTAATGTAGTAGAGTTCAGTTTAGTGTGATAAAATTCACCCATAGCTTGGTCGGGTTCATCCATAGCTTGGTAGAGTTCATCCAACGTGTGGTAGAGTTCATCCAAACTCTACCGTTACTTTGGTAAAGTTCATCCAATGTGTAGTAGAGTTCAACCAACGTGTAGCAGCAAACATCAAAATATCTCAAAAACTAGCCGTTGAAACCATAATCCCACCGTTAGATCTAAAGATAACTCTGTCTCGAAGCCGCCCACAAAATTTCACTCATATCAGAACGCGTCTAAAGATTCAAACACTGTCTTGAAAACGATTCAGCTCAACATAATACTCTATAATTCACTTACATGTAGTAGAGTTCATTTTAGTGTAGCAGAGTTCAGCTTAGTGTGATAGAGTTCACCCATAGCTTAGTATACTTCATCCATGGCATAGTAGAGTTCATCCCACGTGTGGTAGAGTTCATCCAAACTCTACCATTACTGTGGTAGAGTTCATCCAATGAGTAGTAGAGTTCAACTAACGTGTAGCAGCAAACATCAAAATATCTCAGAAATTAGCCGTTGAAACCATAATCCCACCATTGGATTGAAAGATCACTGTGTCACGAAGCCTCCCGCAAAATTTCACTCATATCGGAACACATTTAAAGGTTCAAACACTGTCTTGAAAACGATCTGACGGAACATATTACAGTAGAATTCACTTAGATGTAGTAGAGTTCATTTAATGTAGTAGAGTTCAGTTTAGTGTGATAAAATTCACCCATAGCTTGGTAGGGTTCATCCATAGCTTGGTAGAGTTCATCCAATGTGTGGTAGAGTTCATCCAAACTCTACCGTTACTTTGGTAAAGTTCATCCAATGTGTAGTAGAGTTCAACCAACGTGTAGCAGCAAACATCAAAATATCTCAAAAACTAGCCGTTGAAACCATAATCCCACCGTTAGATCTAAAGATCACTCTGTCTCGAAGCCGCCCACAAAATTTCACTTATATCAGAACGCGTCTAAAGATTCAAACACTGTCTTGAAAACGATTCAACTCAACATACT
>JAKUCM010007078.1:0-18396 GCA_023374145.1 Lepidium sativum | reverse complement strand
GAATTGTACTATGAAGAAGCTAACATATCTTTACTCTACGGTATATTATACATACTTTATGTAAAATCAAATCTTATACCAAAACTCAAACACAATACATCATCATTGAGCCCAACTATGTTATCCTTCTATTTTATTTTATTTTTGTTTATAATAACTCACATATGCACTACCGAATAAAAATTAGGTTTTTTATTTAATTAAATAATATGATAAGTCGTTCTTTTTTAGGAAAAAAAAACATGA
This sequence comes from Lepidium sativum, assembly GCA_023374145.1. Classification (NCBI taxonomy): domain Eukaryota; kingdom Viridiplantae; phylum Streptophyta; class Magnoliopsida; order Brassicales; family Brassicaceae; genus Lepidium; species Lepidium sativum. The sequence continues at coordinate 18,150 of JAKUCM010007078.1, read as the reverse complement.
TTTGGCACTCGAATATTAGGAGTTTTATCTTCCAAGAAAGTTGGTGATGTAGTGACTTTATGTAGATTTCAGTATGTTGGATTCATTATTATCTCAACTTTTCAAAAATTTGTTTTACGTTCTAATTTTTTAAAATCTCTATAAATTTTTATGCATAACATACGAGTTAACAGAAAAAATACTTTAATGTCGAAAATTATATAATACAGGAATATGAACAACTAAAACAACGATTTAGTAATAATCTAAGAGATAAAATTTATAAGTATAAAATCAGTAAATAATAAAAAATCTATGTCAATTTTCACTTGTAAAATAAAAAAATTATTTACAGAATCAGAAGTGTTTCTATATATGTATCTTAAGCAAAAGTACTTTTTTGCAACAAAAATAAAAAACCTTGGAGTCGTTTAAAAAGAAAAGTTTACCTTCAATATTAAAAAATACAAGAAGTTTGTATAAGTTTAAAGAATGTGTGCTAGCTTTTTACTATTGTGGAAAGGAAAAAGTCAAAAAGTAAATGGAAACGTGAGGAATTAGATTACTAAATTAATACAAAAGAGAAAGTACAGAAAATAATTAGAGAAAGGATGAAAGAAGTAATCTATATTAGTTTAATTTATAAGAAACCCACCAAACTTATAACTACCAACTAACATTCATACATGCATATGCGCACTTTATGATCCTTTCTTCTACTGTCCAATGGCTTTTTATTAACATGGAATTTCTTATCCTTTTTGTTTTTTTTTGGGTTAAATTTTACCTTTAACAATAATTTAATAATAAAGTCTATACTTTCCGAGCAGACGAATTCAGTGGAAGAAATTAACAGAAAATAAACTACGTAATTGCAGCCATTTTTGAATTATTTGGCACAATCAAGAGTAGAATCCTAGTAGATAATATACAAACATGCATGCGACATCACTTTCGTGAATTGTGCCAAATTGTTTTTAAAATGATATTTATTGTAATGTCTGATTATTATATCATTTTAGTTGATTTAGAGTTCGAATCAACAAATTTTTTCTTGAATTTCCACAAAACTACATATAATTTTTGCAATTATAACGGTATTTTGAATAAATGTTCTTGGTCAAGTAATTGAATGTTATTTATACTATATTTTATTTAAATTTAATTTCAGATAATTATATTTATTTCACGTAATATTATATTAGAGATTAGAAATTTAGTTATATATTGAATTTTCATAAAAATCACACCCTTTAAGGTGGTAAAAATGGGACCAAAACAAGAGATGGATCGAACACTTGTAATCACCTAAGTTCACAGTTAAAATCTCTACTTTTGAATGTCAGAATTAAAAGTTCCTAAATTTTATTAGGATCATAAGGGACATGACATTACAACCAACGAGGCACAAATGTGAGAGCTTACGATACGAGTGGACAGGTGGGTCTATCACTCAACAAACTCATCACTGTTTTCCTACTGTGTGCCACGTATCCTATCTCTCTGTCTGGTCAAATGTTGCATCTGCGTTTGTTTCGGTGTCTCCGATTATTGTATTCCTATAGTCACAAACTCCATGCTCTTTTTTTAACTAAACCTAAACAATTAATGCTGTTTTAATTTCTTTCACTAATTAGATGACGACAAAACCAAAACATAAAATCGTTTATTAGATCAGGTTTGGTTTACGTCACACCAAATTTGACCCATCGTCCATTATAAAAAAAGTCATGGATAATGTTATGAGACTGAGATCTTCACAATCAGCTATTCGAATATTTATATTCTAGGTTTCTTTTTCTTTTTTGGTTAAAATATATATTCCATGTTGGAAATCAATTTGTGCCTTTATATAGCTCATTTCCATTATGTAATTACATGTGAAATAGTATAGCACTCCTAGAGCTAAAACACTGAATTTAAATGATTCATCAACGCTTTATGCGCTCTACCTCAAATCCAACTCATCAAGTGATGCAGTGGACTCAAGTTGTTATTTAATCAGGTTTAAATTTTGTTTCGGTTATATTTCATAATTCTCAATAAAAATGAGTAGATTAGAATGTAACTAAAGTTTGTTGATATATATATGTATATGTATATAATTTTTATTGTTTAACATCAGAAGCCCACCAAAAATAATTAGAATGAGTTTAACCAGATCTTATTGTTACAACAAATATAACTTCTATCCACTATGAATTATAGTAGTTAGGATAATATGATTGTATACACATATGATCAGCACCGGGTTCAAGCATAGGCCAATAAAACATACACTTTGAGTCTCCATTTTTTATATACAAAATGAAAAATTAGAAAAATAAAATTATAATGTTTCTAAGAGTATAAGATATGTTCATTTTTCTTATAATGCATATGACAAAATACATAAGAAAAGAATGATTAAAAAACATATATAATAATATTAAAAAGTTGTAGGGAAAAGAAAGGTGCGTGAGTATAATAATAGAGCAGTAGATAAAAAGGAGAAGGTGACGTGGATGTGACTCGAAGAACTATGTCTAGTGTGGCGCCTAGTTAATGTCGTGTCGGCTCTTCGTCAGCACCACATGTCAACTTATTTCTGGTCAAACTTTTACATACTCAAATGTCTCTATTTTGTTTTTTAATCATTTTTTTCGCCACAATCAATGTACTTTTCTATGTTTTTCAAGGATACGATGTCAGGTGTTCGTTATTTGTTTCCAATTTATATTTTTCCTTAGACTTTTTTTTTATTCTTTAGAAAAATTATATCGATTCCTTTAAAATTATTCGATAACATTCAAATACTACGGAGAAAGTATTATTAAAAAGTTATCGTTTTATCACGTATTAAAATTTAGGTTGATATTTCTTTTTGAAATTAATAGATTTTAGGGTTTATTAGTTATATATGACACTTTAATTTAAAATCTAAATTATACCAATTTGAAAACTAAGTGAGTAGCTATTCTAATGTATTTAAGATTTAATAATCGGCGAGTAATTTTTAATATATTGGTAGGTGATAAGTACACTAAAGATAAGTACAAATGTACATATAAAAATCGAGTTCTACTGTATACATTATATAAAAATTTGACTATTAAACCGGTCAGTTGTAGTTTAGTATTAATAAAAAATGCTTACTTTGTTTAAAAGAGAAAAGAAAAAATCTCAATGTTGTAGAATATACTACAATATGTGATATAGAAATTCGACAGGATGAACAAATAATATACATTATAAGATATAAGAACTATTGATCTAATGATATATAAGAGAAACAGGGGAGGAAAAAAATCTTAGTATGTGTGAAAGATGTATGTTTTTAAGAATATTTATATTTGACGATATGATGAATACAATTACATGAAGATAAAAGAAAATAAAAGAAAATAAGAGAAATAAAGATTTTTTTGGTAAAACTACAAACATTATAGATATAATAATGTTATTTCTTATTATTTTATGGTTAGTTCCTTAAGGTTTAAGTTATAAATTGAATTTCTTTGATTTAACTATCATGTGGGATTATACAAGTAGAAGTATGGAAGAAAATATATGTGAATTTAATCATTTTAATGTGTGGAGAAACAAAACAAAAAATTATAGTAGATTTGCATCCAAAAATAGCAAGGAATAATGTAATATAAAATAAATTTATTTGAATTTTAAATGTTTGTAACCAACTCTATGATATTTGATTAATTTTATAGGTGAAATATTTTTCATATATATATATATATATTATTTTTATAGGATATAGATTTCAGAAAACTCAACTTTTTAAAACAAGATTGTATCTACCAAATTAGGAGTATCCTTATGATACAACGAGTTTTAATCATATATTCTACTGCAAGTGTACAGCAAACGTAATAGTATTTAGGGGTCGAATTCCTCAGAGAACCAGATCACACTTTCGACTTCTATCGAATTGCAAGATACATCAATCAAAATCAGAGAAGTAAATACTAACAACTTAAACGTGAATGTAATCAAATAACTAAAGCAATCAAATATCGGATATTCATTCAGGAGTTAGAATTCTTGTCATGGAAACTAATCAGGAACTAATCTAATCATATTCTTGGTTTGAGCATAAATAAAGATAAACTAACTCTCGTTGAATCTAACCCTCTACTAATAATCTAAAGGTTTTAACTCTCGTTGGTTTCAGATTACAAGTAGGTTTTATCACTTAGGTTCAATTACCCATAATCTAACCTAGCATCAACTCTCGTTGGTAGTGAAGGAATTGCTCTTCTAATCTAGTTCTAGGTCTTAACAAACTTCTGGAAAGTTAACAACCTAAAATCATCGACTAGGTGATCAAGCTAATCTATGAATGGCTTTCCCTGAAAAGGTGATCCTTGAGGCAATGTGGGTGCTGGAAAAGTAACATCCTGAGGGTTCTCGACGTTAGTGCTCCTGTAGGAAAGGTAGTTCGCGTTTTGCTTCTTGTTCTGCCAGTTAACATAATCGACCTCCCGTTGGTCTTCAGAACCAATCGAATCATCGTGAACCTGAGCCACTTCTCTGTTGTCCTTAACTTGATTCACACTCCTCTAATTACCCTGATTTGCTCGGATCAGTATATCCAACTTTTCAGCAATGTCATCAATCCTCTGAATATCCACACTGTTCACCTTCCTAGTTCGATCATATTCTGGATAATGACTACCAGAACTTGCAGCCAAGTTACCAATCAGAGTGAAAGCTTCATCCCTAGTGTTAGTCATAAAGTCTCCATTGCTGGCAACATTCAAGGAATTCTTGTACCCCCACTCGATTCCACTATAGAAAGTGTTGAGAAGTTGCTCATCTGAGTACCCATGGTGTGGACAATCTCGCTGATACTCCTTGAAACGTCCCATGCTTCATTCAGAGATTCCCCAAATCGTTGCTGAAACGATAAAATCTTGCTCCTGAGAGCTGAAGTCTTAGACTTAGTGTAGAACTGATCAAGAAACGCTGCTCGAACCGGAGCTCATGTGGTGAGTGATCCTGGAGGTAATGAATGCAACCACCTAGAAGCTCTGTCTGAGAGTGAATGATGGAAAAACTTACACTTCACATAATCAGCATGTACACCATTATAGCTTGTGGTGCCACATATGTCTTCGAAATTCTCTATGTGATCTATAGGATTCTCGCCTGGAAGTCTATTGAAGACATACTGCTTAACCAACCCAATAAGTTGAGGTTTGATCTCATAATCATTCCTCTCAATTGCAGGAGGTCGAATAGCTGAACGATTTTGATCGTGGGTGTGTGGAGTGTCCATGTCACATATCGCTCTGCATTGAGCATGCTCTCGTGCTCTCCTAATCTCAGCCAACTAACTCTGCAATTGTTGTACCACTGTGGCCATCCCTTGCAGATTCTGTGTTTGATTCTCTGGAGGATTCATATTCCTAACTTTTCAGTTTTCTCTTTCAACCCTCGCAAGCTCTTGATTATCCAAGTTGAATAGATTTTCTGAACCTTGACTTCTAGTCATACACCTGAAAAAGAACAAAAACGATCAAAAAGAAAAACGTAAGTAACAATATAGACTTGAAACTGTAAACAGAAAATCGAAAGGCAATTAATAGTTCCTCGGCAACGGCGTCAAAAACTTGATACAACGAGTTTTTACTCTATATCCTACTGCAAGTGCACAACAAACATAATAGTATTTAGGGGTCGAATTCCTGAGAAAACCAGATCACACCTTTGACTTCTATCGAATCGCAAGTTATATCAATAAAAATCAGAGAAGTAAATACTAACAACTTAAACGCAAATGTAATCAAATAACTAAAGCAATCAGATATCGAGTATTCATTCAGAAGTTAGAACTCTTATCAGGGAAACTGTTAAGGAACTAATCTGATCATATTCTCGGCTTGAACATAAATAAAGATAAATCAACTCTCGTAGAATCTACCCCCTCTACTAATAATCTAAAGGTTATAACTCTTGTTGTTCTCATATTGCAAGTAGGCTTTACCGCTTAGGTTCAATTACCCACAATCCAACCTAGCATCAACTCTCGTTGGTAGTGAAGGAATTGCTCTTCTAATCTAGTTCTAGTTCTTAACAAACTTCTAGAAAGTTAACAACCTAAAATCATCGACTAGGTAATCAAGCTAATCTATGCATTAAACTCAAGTATTAGAAGGAGAATCATCTATTCATCAATCCTATTTGTTCCCTAACAGTGAATTCTAAAACCCTAGAATCCCTAAATTTGATCTAAGATCTACTCAGACATAGAACAATGAACCAATCAAATCATGATGAACTGAAACTAAAATTGCATTAATAAATAGAAATATGATTCAAAAATTCTTCTCAAGTGTGAAGAGATATTTTTCCTAGTTTACAAACTCTCAAACTTCTGTAAAAATCGTTTTTCAAAAGCTCAACGACGCCTCCCAAAAATAAAATAGGAAAAGAGTATTTATAGGTTTCAAAACAAGAGCTGAAAAATCGTGATATTAGGTTTCTTCGAAGGGCATCGATAGATCGATCCTTGTGTTGATCGATCGATCTTTGGATATTGAGTCGATCTCTCAGAAGCTAAGTCGTTCTTCAGATCGTGCACATATTCCTTCTTAAAGCACTGATCGATCGATCCTTGTGTTGATCGATCGATCTTTGGATATTGAGTCGATCTCTCAGAAGCTAAGTCGTTCTTCAGATCGTGCGCATATTCCTTCTTAAAGCACTGATCGATCGATCCTTGTGTTGATCGATCGATCCTTCCTCTCGTGGAGAATATCAGAAAATGCTGCAAACTTCTCCAAAGTCCACCTTCAAGCATGATTCTAACTCTGAACGTATTTGACCTGAAATCTCAATAAAACACAGAATAATTCCCCAAATATAACCGTAATAATGAGATCAAAACCGACAAAATATGAGGAACATCACCTTACTACACAAAATACACAATTACAATGAATCTCTCTATCAAATGCATTTGAATCTCTTAGCAATGATTGAAATGATTAATTATGGTAGATAAACGATCAATAAATATTGTGTCGTCGAAATAGTTAAAAAGAAAAGAAAAGTAGATTAGCAAACAATGATTTTGATAAACATTGATTTAGTGCAGTTAAAAGAAAAGTGTATAAAAAACTTCATTAATTAATGCCAAGAAAAAAAACAAATCAAGTACCGCACTTGTTAAAAACCACACTTGTACCGCACCACAATTTGTCCTACCCTACAAATACCGCAATTACTAATCAAACCCTGAATTTTGAAAATCAAGTAATTTAGCGTTTAATTATTAGCAATTTTTCTTTTATATAACAAAAAATGTGAACATGCGAATAAGTAACAAAAGATATATAATGTTTGTAATTAAATGTGAATGTGGCCACAAATAAAATCCAAAAAAGGTTGAGAAAGTCAAAGACATATTTGGGAGGGAATAACCAAAGTGAAGGTCGGATCGGAAGATACAGGAAGGAAGTTGGTCCGTTAATGTCGGCTACTAACGGTTGGGCCACGTCATTTCTTGTGGGTCCCATTTTCTGTTGACCTACTGACGTTTGACAGTTGACCATTTGGATTTTACTATTTGGGCCCATCTTTTCTAAATTTGCCGACAACTACCCTTTTTTGTATAATGAAACAAATTATCATTTTTAGCTTTAATAACAAATATTAATTATACTCGCTAAATACACAAAACTATAATCATATATAAAAAGGTTCGAGAGACAAAAAAAAAAAACAAAAAAGTTTATCTTTTTTGTCTCACTAAAATTGTTTTTGTTTTGTTGTTTTGAAAAGTAAAAATATTTGTATGAAACTAAATCATTCATATTCTAGTTTTTTTTTTAATTCTTAAAATATGAATTTAATTTCAGTTTCATATAGTTTTTCAAAGCAGCCAAACGAAAACAATTATTAATCGAGAGAAAATGATTAGAATTATTTTTGTTTTGTTGTTTTAAAAAGTAAAATTTTTTATATGATACCAATCATATCCTAGTTTTGTTTTTCTAGTTTTTTTTTTTGACTCAAGAATATAATTGATTTAATTTTATTTTTTACAAAAAGTTTGCTTTTCCAAAAATCAATTCCAATCATGCTTTATTTTGCTTAAACATTGTAATCTTTTTTTGGTCTTTCACTTTAGAAAAAGTATATTCTTAAATATTATGGTCTGAATTTTTTAGAATAAACATAAATTTATGATGCATTCTGTAATATTTTATATATGAGTGAGTTATTTAAATCTTTAGTGTAGAATCTCTTACTTCTTTGACCAACTATATAAACTCTTAACATATATATAAAATGCATAATTTTTGATATATATAGAAAATATAACAAAATAGTAATACTAGTAAAGATCACTTGGTTATACTGAAAACAAGATTCTATATTTCTCATATTTTAGTGATATTTTTAATAATATTACTAATGTGTTGTTATTTGTGTTTAACCGCCTCGTTAATGGATTTGCTTGGTTTCATTGTTTGAGTAAGGCAGTGAAAAGTTTAAGTGGTTCGTGATCACTAATTGAAGGGACATGTGTAAAGGCATGGATGGTTTGAACATGCAAATCAAATCAATGGTTGAAAGTTGAAACATATAAAGTTAGAAGATGAAGCAGAACAGTTATGAACTATCCAAAACATTGAAACTCATTAATGTTTTCAAGTCGTACTAATCAATAGTTTTTGCGTGAAAACATATACATATAGTGGCTGTTGCTAAATCAAAATTAGATTTGTTGTCAGGGTTCGAAATAAAACAAGCCGTGTGAAATTCGCGTTTGGTGAGTCAATGCGTCGTCACGTGAGATCTTTAAGTCTTAACCACTCACTGAGTTACAAAATATTTAGAATCAAACAAAATCTAGTTTGATCTGCGGTTCAGAGATTAGATAAGAAAACAAATTAAAGGGACCACTAAATCAATAAAACAAGTTTTTTTTTTACCGTTCACAAAATATAATTCTATGTACGAAACATGTTATAAGAATCGAGTTTCTTTTTAGTCTGATCAAGTTAATAATTTTGATTTATTATATATAGATCAAAATTATATATAGTAGATTATATATAGTAGATTAAAAAAATAATTTTAGGATTGAGCTATGAGTCGAATTTTGTTGATCTAATTGCCACTACAAAAAATTAAGATATTGTGACAATTGTATTGTGACTATAAATATTAATAATAATTTTTGATGTTTTATATACAATTTTGTTACAAATTTTTTTTGTTATGAATCATTTTGACTCTATTCCGTAATGATTTATGACAAAATTGTTAATAAATTTGTTCATCACAAATACATTGTAATTTTTTTTACCAATATGCATTTTTGATACTTGTATTGTAATCATTTTACATATCATCACAATTTTGTAACACTATTTTGATATTATAACGAAATATGTATTGTTGTGACAGAAATATTACGTATCAATACAAATTTTTTTAATGTGTTAAAAATAATAGTAATAAGTTATGAGATTATATTTTTAAAACTTAGAGCAAGACCTATATATACATTATATGAATGATATTCCCTATGAATCATATATATTATGGTATAAAACCATATTATTCAATCATAGACTTTTAGTATCCTTTCATCTTTATGAAACTATGTCAAAGACATCACACATGAGTCATGATTGATCTGTACATGAGAGAATCTGAATTGTTTACTGATAATTATTCATATTTGGTACGACTAATTATATGGCCGAATATGATTAGTGAAATAAAGTATTGTCGTTAATTAAGTTCAAAACTAGATTAATAATAATAGAGTCAGAATCAGTTGAGATCAAGAGAGAAAATAATGTAATACATTGAAATATTTTAGCTTATACTTGTATAGATATATAGCCGCAAAAGGTTAGGTTTATCATATAAAATATTGTACAAAACCATTAAGAACATGAAGAAGTGCGAGAGAGAAGCCCGTGGGCAAACTAAAAATTCGGTGATTTTACCCGACATGTAATGAGACAAAATAAGGTTTGTAATGTAAGGCACTCCATGTGATCACTATGACGAACTTTAGTTTATGTGTTTCACACATTTAGGACATGTGACCTATAGTTTTACTTGTTTTCATTGATATACGTGTTGCATTTTATAACACAATTTGTTTTCTTTGATAAAAAGATTTCAAATTAGATGTGAGTAACTAATACAAGGCAATAACTTGTATGGACTATGCAGTTTAGAGTATATATAGTTGAGAGACTACGGAGATTTAGGTCATATTTAATGGATATCAAACGAAGAAGTAAGATCACACATATTGGTAGATGAAGTGAAGGGAGAATTGATATCTAATTCATGGGAAAACAGTAATTTAATCCAACAAAGTTTATCATTTCCGTAATATTGTAATTTATATTGATTCTTGATATTTAGCTCGTTATTTAACCAATTCTTCAAAAATATATAATTGATGACTAGTTTGAGTCCAAATTTTAAATGACATTTGAAGTAAGATTCCATCACTTTTGTCTTGTCAAATAGTAGCAACTTAATTTGTGGTAAAACTCGAACTTACAATTTAGTTTATAGTTTCACGGTGAAGCCTCACTCCAACTTGCCTATGCTAGAAGATTACCATTGGTTTATATTATTTTTCCTAACTTACCCATTTCTTAAATATACTGGTTGGGTATGTCATTGTCACTGTCTACAATGCAATATAAAATTTGATGGTGAACATATGCATGCAATCAATTAAAATTAATACATAAAGATTGTATCCACTGGATTATACTGCCCTACAAGAATCTTCCACTTGATATACATACAAGTAACTTATAATATATACGTAGATAAATAGTGTTAGTCGTCGATTTTGTGACGTTTGAAGAAAAAATAAAAAATGATGGGCCTTTGTAATTGTACGTACTCGACAACATGCGTGGCAATGACTCACCTTATCCATATTTGATATTACTTTCACTACTTCTTTTTACAACACTTTCTCCTCATTTTTTATTACAACCCTATTTTCAGATGGTAATAAACTGATAGCTAATAAAAATTAAAATAATATGTAAAAGATCTCATAAATTCACTGTATATGTATATATTATATATACATTCACAGGTAGGTAGTTAAAAAACCAAGGCTATTTTATGTGTTTTTATTTTCCAATAATTTAAATTAACACTAGCTAATTTACATTATTTACGTAAGTGATTTACAATGAAAATATTTTACATAAGTTTAACAATATATTTGCATTAATTACTATAACTAATGTTAATATATGAGCATGTAACTTTTAGTCTTGTGAAATATGATAAATCTATTAATAATAGATGCATTTGCATATTCAGAATTAAATCTCGTTGTCTATGTAAAAATTTGGTTATTAGACCGTCAATTGTGATCTACTGATGAAAAAATAATATTAATATGTGCATTACAAGAAGTAATGTTAAATACTGCATTTCATTACTTGATAGAAATAATGTTAATATTTGTTATGTAGAAATTAATATTAATTTTTATAAGTCATTTTACTAATTGTATCAAAAATAACCAATGCTAACAAACAATATATGTGATTTTTATTTATTTATCTGGACATTTACTTTGTTCCAGTTGAAAAATTAATATATGAATTGGATTTTTTCGATTTAATAATTACTTGTTGATAAAAAATATAAAAAAACAATGTTAAATATTTATGTACACTTGTATATACTATTACAATTTCTTGAGAGCTAGAATTCAGTGATTATGTCATTTATAATAATCAATTATAAAATTAAATTAAACTATTCATGATTAGTCTTAAGGATCCATATTCAATGGCGAAGATTCGTCATTAGCGGCTACTCTATCTTATGAACGTTTCTCATTTTGCTACATATACATATTATATTATGTTTATAAATATACACTTAGCTTATAATATATAATTATGTACATGCACATATCTTACGTAAGCTTAGGGCCGTATGTATATGTGTGCGTATAGATACGTGACCTAGGTTTGCTTTTGAGGCTCCTCTTCGGGCCACTATCAATTGACAATTTTAAGCTCAAAATCAACTTCACTTCTTTTATAATACAAATATACCTTTCATATCCAACATTGAAAAATATTTGTCGTCAAGATAAAATAAAACTTAAGTCGAATATTTTTAGAAGCTTATTAACTAATATAATTATAAATTGCTCGAATAAACTTTGATGCTCGTTTAATTTTTATTGACCAATTACTTTAGTGTGTTTTTGATATTTATATATTTTTTAGAAACACTTCACATGCGTATGTTATTTGTCTTTATCCCATTCTGGCCATTCGAATATTCAAAATTATCATTAAATTATTAATCAAATATCTTATCACTTCATTCATTAAGAAAAAAAAGTAATTTAACATGTTTTAATCCCCACTTACAAAGAATATACGACAAAGAGCCTTTTTTGGTTATCTTAAAACAGAGTATCTTATCCAAATTACAAATTTTCGATTTTAAAAGCACACATTAAACGGTCAATTCCAAGTTCTTTATCAAATTTTAAAATGAGGAAGACGTCATATAAATACAAAACAATACTCCACTTATTTTTGTCGTTTACATCCAAAGTAAAATATATCTCGAATATAAAACTAAATTTGAAAAACACAATCAACATAACCAGGTATATAAATAACTAATAAAAAAACAAATGAAAATGTAACAAAATGTTTTTAAAATGTTAATAAACCAGCAAAAAACAAGAAAGCCCTAATTTAGCTACAACCAACTTTCATACATATACAGACTGTATTTGCATCATCCAATATTTTAATGTTTGAGCCCATATTATATATGAAATGGGCTGGGCTTTTGTCTACACGTATGTTAATATTTAGTATTTAACATCAGTGAGCCCAATTTATCCTAGCCCATTCACAAAAACGCCGTCGTTTATTGTGCTAAGTTGACGGCAATACAAATTAAACGAATCAGTAAATTCTAAAAAGGTTGTCGAAGAAACGTTCAAGTTGTGACAGAGAATCTCGGTCGTCTTTGTTTAGTCTCCGACGAGCTCTCTTTCTTCTCCGATTTAGATCCCGTGAGAAGAATTTAGAGACTCCAGAGTGTCTCTGGGATTCGATAGATACTGTGAGAAGATAATCGATGATACTATTGCAGTCGCATTCAAGGTTTCTTCTTCAAACGCTTTTGACGCGAGCTCAGAAGTGAGTGATTTCAATTCTTAATCTCAGTCTTTGTAAAATGTAATGCTCCGATTTTAGTTTTATATAATCTGCAATTAGAGATATTCTCGAAATTTGGATTGTGGGTTTGGTTGATTTTCATTTTGAGTTAAGGAATCTGAAACATCCCTAAGAACTGAATTTCGAACAATGGCACAAAAGTTCAATACTTTCTTAATCCTTATTGGTACATTCCTTAGCTGTTGATTATTTTGTTCTCAGTCTTGATAAAGCAGTGGAGCTAGATTATCAGTGGAACGAATTCGATGATGTTCGTTACCATGTTCAGGTGAATTTTTTATAGCAGCATTTAACTAAGATTTGTTTGAGATCCCTATGATCTTTCTCAATTTTCTGATGTAATAAATTTAATTGATAGGTGACAATGAAGAATCCAAATCTTTTGTTGCTTTCGGTTTCGTTACCAAACCCACCACCTGAAGCTATGTCTTTTGATGGACTTCCTTTGGGAGCTATAGAAGCCATTAAAACTACTTACGGGACAGGTTTTCAAATACTTGATCCTCCAAGAGATGGTTTTAGTCTTACCCTGAAGCTCAATTTCTCTAAAGTTCGTCCAGATGAAGGTTTAAACGAGTCTCTTTTTCTGGTCGATAATATATCATTGAATGATTCTACTTGACTGTTTTTGATTTTGTTCTCTCATTGAAAGTATCTACGTTCTGCAGAGTTATTAACGAAGCTAGCTTCCATTAGAGAAGTGGTGATGGGTGCGCCGTTAAAAATCATATTCAAGCATCTAGCCTCAAGGACAGTTGCTCCTGAGCTAGATAGGCTTGTAGCCATTATGCATAGACCAAACGAGACATTTTTCCTAGTTCCGCGGGTATTATCTATTCTATTGGACTTTTGTGTTTAACCGTTGAAGTAGATTCTTATGATTAGTATGAATATAGAATGATAGATAACTTAATTGTCGCATCACAGGCGGATAAAGTCACAGTGGCCTTTCCAATGAGATTTAAAGACTCCGTGGACACAATTCTAGCGACTTCTTTCCTAAAGGTAACACCATGATCAAAAGTTACAATGTTCAAACAGGTTTTGGTTTTGGTAATTACTGAAAATAGGATCTTATAATACAGGAATTTGTAGAAGCCAGGCGTGCTGCTGCGCTTAGTACCGCTCCTTCTTGTTCATGGTCACCAACTGCACCACATGAATTGGAAGGAGCTCCTAAAAAGACACTATCTGCCAATGCCGGTTTTGTAACTTTTGGTATGATCGCACTAAAAAGTATTGCATATGTAGTTCAAAAATGAAAGAAGCTAACTTTGGAGTATTGATGTCACAGTCATTTTACCTCGGCATGTAGAAGGGAAAAAGCTCGATCGTACTGTCTGGAATTTGTCGACCTTTCATGCTTATGTTAGTTACCACGTCAAGGTTATTCTTTCTTTAATATTCAATATACCGAAACTTAAATTTCTCTCTCTCTCTGCGAATATGAATTCGGAAAGTAGAGTTTTTGTTGTTGTTATATCACAGTGCACAGAGGGATTTATGCACACTAGAATGCGACGTCGTGTGGAATCAATGATTCAGGTAAAACACCAAACTCGAAGTTTCTTTTGTTCAAATCTGTTCAACGGCAAAAATGGTTACAATCTAGTTGAATGTGTGTTCATTACTTAACAAAATCGTGGTGTCTCAGGCTTTGGATCAAGCTAAGCCATTGGAGAAAACAAGATCCATGAACAAGAAGTCATTTAAACGGCTAGTAAGTTAGCAAAATCAATGCTCTCTTAAAACATTGTTATTTTTGTTTGCTTTGGTTTTGAGCTTTGTTTCATCTTCCTCACAGGGACTTAACGATGTCAATCACACCAACTCGAAGTAGTTCGACTTCTCACAAAGCAGTTTTGTAAAAAAAAAGTTAGTAGCTGAAACATTATTTTGTTACTGTGATATTTATTTTTTGGTTTCATATTTGGATTTTAGTATAATTCTTTCGAATATTCTTTACATCTGATCCTGCTAAATCATTCAACAAGTGTCACAAAAGTCACGTTGAAGAGAACCATGTTTACTTGTTTAGTGTGCCTTCTGAATACGTTGCTTTTTCGAGGATTTTTTAGCTCTTTTGATCGAATTTATTATTGATCTTGAGGTTTTTCTAAAACCAAATAACTGTTGGAACATTCGTATCAACAAAATTAAGATTTAAAAATGTTAAGATTTAAGGATATCAAAGATTTGGATACTGACACATCTGATAGGAATACAAATTATATAAGTTGAAACATAATAAAAAGATTCCTTTGTTTACTTTTGAGGCCCATATTACTGGGCATGATTTTGTTAGGTCCCATCAAAACTAGATCTTATCTTGTTTTATAAAATGATAAGAAAATAAAAAGAAAAAAAATTTGGCTTCGCCCGGGTTCGAACCGGAGACCTTCAGTGTGTTAGACTGACGTGATAACCAACTACACCACGAAACCTTTGTAAAATCTTCCTAGATATTAAATTAATATAGTATAGTTTTAATGACCAAACCATCATTAGCAACATTTAGAATTTTAGATTATACTTGGGATAAAAAAATAATTATAATTATATATATATACATCTTTTCTTCAAGATTTTAGTTACATTATAAATTTATAATATTGACACGTTATAGAATTACCATTGGCCATTGTCCACTCGGATTAGTTGTGGTAGGAAATATCATCGCCGATTTAAACGAACTAGCCCTAGATATGTTTTGATTCCATTTACACCTTGTGTCCTGATTGGCCACTGTCCACTTGGATTGATCGGATTGTGCACGTCCCAAAACTATTCTTGGGTCTAAATCCTCGTGTGTAAAATAGAATCCATTTCTAGCTTTCTATATATGCCAAATTATCCATGGGAAAATTGTATTATCCCCTGGCTCAGAAGTATTGGTCAGTAAGTAGTCTACATTGTACCAAACTGACATACCCGGAAACACCCCCGATTGAGATGGTATAGCTGATAAACCCCAAACTTGAACTGCCGGTGGACAATCGAATAAAACATGATTGATTGTCTCACTCTCGGTTCCACACCTCTGACATCTTGCATCGTTCCCCAATCGGCGTCTGACTAGATTTTGACAGACTGCCATACATCCCGATAACATCGGCCAAAGAAAGTGTTTGATCTTAGGCGGACAATCTATTTTCCAACATCTCGTAGATAATGTGTCCAAGGAAGGGCATGCTAGGTGCTGTCTCCACGCCTTTTCCTCTCTAGCTAATTCATACCCCGACTTGACGTATATCGCCCGGAAACCGTGTGATGCCAACCCCAAAAGTCCGATCGTGGGTTTTTTGGCAAACACATTGCCAGTATCAACCTAACGTCGCGTGGGTCAAAATACTGGCGGACTAAATCCTCTTTTCACTGGCCGGAATGTCAATCTATAAATTGGTCTACTGTCATATCCGGAAATAAATACAGATTGATTAGAGATC
This sequence comes from Lepidium sativum, assembly GCA_023374145.1. Lineage (NCBI taxonomy): Eukaryota > Viridiplantae > Streptophyta > Magnoliopsida > Brassicales > Brassicaceae > Lepidium > Lepidium sativum. The sequence goes on along the minus strand of JAKUCM010007078.1, from coordinate 1,496 downwards.
CGGAATCCATGGATCTTGCCATATTTTTATTTTTCTCCCATCTCCTATTTGATTCCTCATTATGGTTACAATTGGTAAAATGTATTTCTTAAAAGTAAATTATTTTATTCTCTCAAGTAATGAAAATACCTAATATTTATAGGAAAAAATAAAAGAAAGAGATGAGATAACGTATCATTATAAAAACTAAATATTTAAACAAGTTAAAAATTTAAAATACAAAAATTTGTTATTTTATAATTTGATAATACTTAGAACTTTTGATTATTTTCTGATTTTTCTCAAAAGTAAATTTATCATAAGATTTATCCTAGCATAGTACATGTATAAAAACTAAAGTTAGAGGTTTAAATCTTATTAAAAACTCCGTGAATTTTAAATTTTTTTGTGAGTTCGAGTGTGGACATGTCTCCTTACTTTTAAGATAACATGTTATTCAATATCAAATAAATATTTTATTAAATTTCTTTTGAATATTGTCACAAATCTTATATAAATTAATTGAATAAAAAATACTAAAATAAAGAAAAATTACTTAAAAAGAAAGAGAATAAAAAGGAAAAAACTTCAATAAAACGGGTGATCTGATCCCTTATCGATCTCTCAACAAAAGATCTCTTTCAAATTATACACAAAAATTACTGTAGCTGACATCTATATATAAATTACTTAACCATAAACATATAAAAAACGTAAGTGGTATTTAGTATAGTGGCAGGTGGTAAGTACATAAGAGGCATACGCACTTGCACATTCTGGGATCGAATCCTCCCATTTGCATTTGCATGAACTTGGCTAATGACCCGGTTATTTGTGGCCCAATATTAACAAAAAAACATATATAAAAAACATAATTATGGGAGAGTTTACAATTCTTTCATTGTACATTAAGCGGTAAAATAGTACTTTGCGCGACGAAATGCAGACGAATTAATTCTATCAAAAATATAGACTCGTCGTCAATGATAAACATAACCTGATCCGATATTTACAAATAGATTTCAATTTTGTCTTAGTGATTATGTGGTTCAACCAAATAATATTTATATAAGGCAAAAACATTATTTTGTAACAAATTATGTTTCCTAACACAAAGTCGTTTAATCCATTAGTCCACATGTGGATTACTTATTTTTATCCATTGTATCCCTCAGAATCTTTTAGTTTTCATTTGGAAAACAAAACCAATATAATAATGCATTTAATATGAAAAACAAAACAAAAACACAGGCTTTGTGCTTTGTTTAAAGCAATACAAGAAGAATTAAATTAAAGATTCTGCGCACACACACAATTATAGTGAGATATATATTAGATAAGATAATCAAGAAGAATTAAATTAAAGCACATTGAAATTGTAACCATTTAATGACAAAACTATTTTGTGCTTTGTTTCTGTTTGTCTTCTTCCAAAATCTATTTGTAATTCCCATATTTTCCTACCAACTCCATTTGTCATCTTCTCTCTTTCAACATCCAGATATACACAATAAACA
>JAKUCM010007077.1:0-58333 GCA_023374145.1 Lepidium sativum | reverse complement strand
GTAAAGAGTGATTAGGCATCATGGTCATGAGAGGTGTAAGCGGCTGAACAAAAAAGAAAGAAAGAACAGTTACGTTTTCATATTGTGCATACAATAAATAACTTTGTTCTTCTATTCTTGGCTAATGACAGAGAACACTTTTCATAGACTTAAATAACAACACAATTGATTACGTTTTTGTCAAGATTTTCACTAAAAAAATTGTTGTAAAAGTTTTGAAAGTTGGTCAAGTAAGTTACCTGAACTCGTCCCCACAGTTTGGCACTCTTCATTTCAGCCATGCTAAAGTGAGAAAGTTTCTTTAAATGGAAGTTAGAGGGCAATGCTTCAATCTTTGTCCGGTTTAAACAGAGCAATGAGATGTTGGTTGAGATATCAGGAAACATATTCAACCGTGAGCATCCATCGAGTCGAAGTTTATCAAGAGATTGAAGGTTGATTCCGTTGGGAAGAGTCTCCAGACTACTGCATCGTCTCATGTACAATTTCTCCAGCTTATTGAGATACTGAATAGTATATGGAAGTTCCACCAAACATGAGCATTCGTCGAGATCAAGTGTCTCGAGATTGGTGGCCATCGAAAGATCTGGGATTTCCTTTAGATGTATAGATTTTTTCAAATCTATTTCTTTGAGACCACTAAGTGTCTGAAGTATAAAAGAAATACACATATGCATCACTTGAAAGGAATGTCATAAAAGAAATCTTAATAACAGAATTTTGGATAATACTTACGTGAACTCCTTCCCACAGCCTCTCTAGTTTGCTCCCCTGCATTTGGAGTTTAATGAGGTTTTCGGGACGAAAACTAGAAGGCATACATTTCTTTGGGTATCCATCCAACCATAACAATCTCAATTTATGTGGTAAATAGTCAAAGTCTTCTGGTAAGTGCCATTTCACTTCTTTCTCTTCCTTCTTGTAAAGTTTTAGAAATTGCAGATTAGGCATTGCTTTGAACACACTCTCATGTATATGTAGTTCATCAATCTCATCCATGTTCAGTGCTATACCTAAAACCTTTTTAGTACCCTGTAAAAATGATATCAACATCATTAGGTATGACACTATTTCAGTCTGAATTATTGAAGGAGATATAAAAAGAGTTAGGAATCTTACAGTGTTATTTTCAAGTAAACCACATATATCTTTTGTATCCGTCAGGAATTCTCGTTCTCCAGGCTCATTGGATTGTTCACTGACGATCTCGCTACCCATTTTTTGTAGCAAAGAATGCATCTCAACATAACCTTCTCTTACATGTATGAGAGACTTATCAATGAGGTTTTTCAAACCGATATTAACATCCAAGTCGCTCTCTGCTAGCAGCAGCTTGATGTTATTGACTTTTTCATTCTTGAAAAGACATGCAATGTGACGGAATATGGCTTTATCTTTTTGGCTATCTAATCCATCGTAACTAACTTTTAGTGTATTTTTAATTTTACAATCCAAACCATTTCGAAGCCTCGGCAGCATGTCTATCAAGTCCTCTTTGTCTCTACCCTTTAAAGAAATGCCCAAAACCTTAAGACCCAAAGGAAGATTACCAGCACATAATGCAATTTCAGACGAAAGCTCTATCAAACCATCTGGTGGAAAGTACTGCCCAAAAGCAAATTTACAAAACATTTTAAGAGCAAGCTCGTTAGATGGGAGACCAACCTCATAAATATGATCAATTCCATGAGCCCTGAAAAATTGTTTATCTTTTGTAATCACAATGATTCTGCTCCCACATCCAAACCATTGAGTTTGACCAACCAAAGTTTCCAGCACCATTTGATCCTCCAAATCATCGATACATATAAAAAATTTCTGTTGTTTTAGCCTCTCAGCCACTGCGCCTAGAGAACCTATCTTAACGTCATTCTTGTCTAAAATTTCAGACAAAAAACTTCTTACCAAATGCAACTTCATATTGTAGTCGTCCGGATTGGCATTTTTATAAATTTCCACACTCTTAGATACAAAAGCACTGTCAATGAATACACTACCTTGAAACTGACGATAGAGTTGATTATATAAAACTCTTGCAATTGAAGTCTTGCCAATTCCTGAGGAGCCCCAAATCCCAACCATCCTAACTTCATTAGATTCTAAGTTCAATAATACACTCATCTTTGCAATATGATCTTCCATTCCGACAAAGTCCTCAAAATCCTTTGGTGGAGTTAAGTTTAGTTTGCCCAAAACATCATTGGCAATTGCTTCAATCATTTTTGCTTCATTTGGCCTAACAAAATCAAAGAAAAAATCCACATATACGACCAATAAGTACTAATTTTCACATCTCAAGGTCTAAAAGAACACATAATGAATATATAAAAAAATTTGTACCAGTTTTGAGAATGATATCCGAGGATATTTGCTACTTCGGTTAACGATTGCCGCCAAAGTTTTGTTTCTTCCTCTGTTTTTCCTTGACAAGTCTTTGCAAAAACCTCTCCAAAATTTCCGGTTTGTTTCCTGACATGAGATGGATCTAAACCATAAAAAACCGGAATAATCTGTTGACCATATTCCTTTTGGCATTTCACAATCTCCACCAACTCATTCAGGCACCAACTAGATGATGTGTATTTTTCCGAAAACACAACCATTGCAATCCTTGAAGTTTTGATGGCTTGTTTAAGAACAGGATCAAGTGACTCACTTTTTTCAATCTCATTGTCTCTGAAAGCAGTGATCAATTTCCGATCAAGCTCTTTTAGAAAGTGGCTCAAGAATGTTACACGCACATCTTCTCCGCTAAAGCTTGGGAAAACATCGTATATCCAATTGCGGAAAGAGGAGAAAGAAGCCATTAGGCTAAGCAAAAAGATTGTCTTTTGGAAATTCACAGTGTTAAAGAACAATAACTGAGAGGAAGAACTTATAAGAAGTATGGAAAAGTGATAAATTCAAACGAAGAAATGAGAAGAAAGCTTCTAGAGTCTCGTGACCAATTCAAACTAAGACTTTTTGGTACCAACCAAATTTTTTCAAATCAAATATTTCTGCTACGAAAGCAAAGATAGCCATTAGTGGATACAAAACGTTTTCATTGGGGCAAAGTGTATAATTTCTTTTTTGTCAAGAGGAAAAGTACAGTGGCATTTTTTATATCTCAATTCAAACGATTTAATTATAATCTGGCATTTTGTTTTTGATCAATTCAAACGTTTAATATTAGAGAAAATTATCTAAAAGACCACAAACTAATCAGAAATTATTCCAAATGCCACAGTAGTTCTAAAATTATCTCATATGCCACAACCCTATATCTGAAATGACGAAATTATCCCTTGGCAAACCAACCATTACTTGCTCTATACTCATTCTTTGAATGATAACTTTTCAGAAATTAGACTAATCTATGTTAAAAAAAAAAAACTGAACACATATAAACTATATAATTGAGAGAAGACTCTGAACGGAGAACCCAACTGCTTCACTCTTTTGAATTTCTTTAGAGATTGCAAGGTTCATGTTTGGTTCTTCACGAATCACACGTGAATAGACCTGGTTCAAGGAAGGAAGAGGATCTTCTCCAGTAATGGTGGATCGGATGTTGCTGAGCAGAGGCATGTCGAAACCTAAGAGAAACTGATGCACGCGATCATCTTCTCGCTCCTTGATTATATCATTCGCTGCAGCGCACGTACAAGCCACACCCGTGCGGTAATTCTGCAGTTCTTCCCAAAGTTTAGCAAGTCTTTCAAAGTACTCAATCACAGGTTTTCCGTCCTGCTTACTCATGGCGATTGTGTCCTTAAGGAATTGTTTTCGAACACCGTTTCCTATAGAGAAACATGCCTTGAGACTCTTTCACAATTCAGAAGCATTCTCGATGGAGGTACGGATCCATCCCACAATCATGGAGTTGGCAGCAAGCCATCGAGAGAGATAAGGTTCAGTTCTTGGTTTTGAAAGCAAACAGCAGAAATCTTAGCAGACCTCATATGGCATTATTAGAATCAGTGTCTCAGATCCTTTGAAAGATGAAGCTGCCCAAATCATATTTCATGACATTATTTGATTTGACCATCTAGAAATCTGAAGAGACAATATTATTTGAAAATCTTGTTTAGTAAACTATACTCCATCCGTTTCATATTACTTATCGTTCTACAATTTTTCACCCATATTAAGAAAATAGTTAAATGTTCTATTATGTATTTGATTGACTATTAGAATTCCAAACCATTTAATACTTTATTTATTTAATTAGGGACAAATGAGGTTATTTTATATTAAAAATGCATTAGAAAATGAAAATGACAATTAAAATGAAACAAAAAATTTAACCACGATAAGTGATATGAAATGGAGGGAGTACAATTTATAAGAAAATAGTTTTAAAAGTGAAAATATTTTAGAGTGGGAAAATAGAAAACAATTAAAGGAGAACTCATTTGATAAACTTACCTTAAGTTAGTAACTACGTACTTTAATATTCACATTTAAAGATTCAAAGTGACATCTCCTGCTCTTCCTCAGAAATCCACAAAATATAATAATATTGATCTTGAAAACGAATTGTGAGATATAAAAGTATTATGTTTAATGCTTACCTTGATTCGCTTATTGCTGCTTTCTGTCTCTTCATTGTCGTTTCCAGATTCTTCACTTTGTTCAGTCTCATTAACTATATTGTTGTCATTGGCTTCACAAACATCTGGAAGATTATTGTCATTACCAATGGAAAATAAATGGATTAAATTTGATAACTTGATAAATAATAGATATTTTTGAAGAAATAAAAAATAAGAAAAAAGTATATTCTAAAATTATTCTTTATAGAGTGAAAATAGAGTAATGAATTAGAACAAAACTCAACTCTATTTTAGAGTTACTATATTATATAGTAAAAATAGAGTAATGGGTTGGAGATACTCTAACTATACTACATTATATATATTCAGACAATACTCCTTCCTAATAATTAATAACATAGAGTTTTATTTTAAAGTCCTACTATAAATGCACAACAACAAAAAATAATATTATAGGAATCTAATCTATAAAGACCAATTAGCTACACTATCAATACTTAAACTAAATTTAAGCTAAGACAATTAAAAACAGTTATGGTGATTGCAAAATTATATTTAATGTCAATGTGCTGGATTATTTCCTATTGAAATGGCTGACTTGTTATCATAGAAAATCGCTGACTTGTTATATTTAACTCCTCACACTAGATATCATCACACTACTCCAAGTGAAAGACCACATATTCTATTGTCTTAACCATTCATAGTCCTTAACTAAACCCACTCCAGATTTAGCTCGGAACACACAGGACCACAAACAAGTTGTATCATGGAGAGAGCAATTTCAGCATCTCATGCATAAAATTATAATCTTTTTCATAAGGGGTATAGAAAAGATTCTAAAAGATAACTTTTCTTTACAAAATATCATCTTTCTATAATAATCTCTATATTTAATATACACTATGGACAATCATTATTCATCGTGGATACAAATTGTAATTCAAAAAAAGATAGTTTTGATCATTTAAACATAAAAGTGTCATTTTTTGCAAAGTAAAAAATGGACATTTTCTGCAAGGTAAAAAAAGAGCATTTTTTATAACCAAAAATATAAAGGGGACGTTTTGTGTAATATTCCCTTAAGTTAAAGCATTTAAAAATATTTGCATTTGTTCTTATTTTCAAAATAGATTTAGTTTGAATAAAATGTTAGATCATCCATTACTCTTTGTTTTATTCAATAATAGATTAACTTTAAAATAAAGTTGAGTTTTGCTCCAACTCATTACTCTATTTTTCACTCTAGAAAAAATATTATTAGAGTATATATTTTTTTCCTTATTTATTATTTTCTTAGACATTTATTAGTTATTAAACTTATCAATCTGTAATCCATTTATTTTATAATTGAGCTAATTAATAAATAAATTGTGATATTTGAACAATGTTACATAAAAAACTACATTACACAAAAAAAAAGTTTAAAACATCACTATTAATATCAATTAACGAAATTCCATTAAATTTTGTTGTATTCTAAAAATTGAATTGATTATTTAAATATTTTTATGAAATAAATTATTTACAATTTGTTGATAAAAGAAATATCTACAATTTATATTTCATCAAGATATAATAATTATTCTATATATATTATTAGTAAAATGTATAATTATAACACTTTAAAGTTAAAAAAACTATTTTGTGAAAAGAAAGAGGTTTAATTTTGTAGTAGATTACTGAATAGTGTAATGCCAAATATAATAAAGTAATATAGTTTACTTATTTCTCTGTTACTCAGTTATACAGTAAGATATAAAGTGAAATTGGAAATGATTTTACTTTATTATAAAGGAAAAAATTAAATGGAGTTGGATTTTTTTTTTTGTCAATTAGCCTACTGGCTTTTAAAGCTGTATGTAACAGGTAGGGATTCGATCTCTGGTGTCTTAAGAATTTGTAGAGTGACTATACTAGCGAGATGAATAATAAAGTAATCAAAAATATAAAAATTACAAAATGTCCAAAATACCATTCTGTCATAAATAACTAATGAACTAAAATACAATGACATATTATGTAAATAAGTTACAGGTTTCTTCACTAGACGTACGCTTCCGTTTTAAAGAAAGATTTGATTCCTCAGAAGAAACCGACAGATTACTTTCACCTTTTCTAACACACTCTGTCCAAGAACCTGATTCATAAGCTAAATTAAAGCCGCACTTCAAGACCTCACAGTTCATAACCTCGTCCTCAGTACCATCTATTACTTTAAATTCAATGGAAGCCTTAGTAGGAACGCATTTCTTCTTACCATCCTCTTCTTGACATCTTTTTATTTCCAACCAATTAGTGTACCCAACGAATACATGTGTAGACTTAATCATGCGTTCCTCATCACCTGTCTCAGATAAACCTCCAATATGGAAATTAAAGTTGCTAGAGGACGTCTCAACATCATCGAACTTACATCTGCATTCCAACAGGAGATTGCTGCTTCGAGTTTTGTAGTCCTTAAATGAGACAACAGCACATAGAACAATTCCAACAAAGCCATTTTCACTCCAAAGTCCAGGAATCTCTTGCTTTAACTCTGCTCCTGAAGCTCTGTGACTAAACCAAGGAGGAACTTCTCTTCCAGGAAAGCAAGTGGCAATCAAAGCTTCAAAAGGAACAACCTTAAAAGAAAACTCAATATGGTTAATTTAATTTTAGACCACAGACTTGAAAGCTAAAGTTGAGCTCTGACTGTATGGAGGAATGGTTTACTCAATATGATCTAAATTTATATTCCGGAATTTCCTAGTTATAGATGTTAACAAGATACAGAAGAGCTCGAACCGAGATAATTACCTTATTTTGGTGATTTAATGCTTCTGAGAGGAGGAGGCTCTTATTGTGAGCAAAACATACAATATCATTCTCCACAGCATGCTCTAAACTTTCACAGTTGGTGAAAATGAATGACGTTGGGACCTGCTGCGTTGTTGGCATGAGAAAGGCCAACGGACTCTCTACTTTTTTAAGTGAGATACATTCATGCGCATCTAAGCATTGAAGATTTGGAGGGAGTGTTGAAATAGATGAGAGATTCTTGCAGTACTTCAAGTCGAGCCATTTCAGATGATAGAGTTGACTAATGTTAGATTCCAGATCGCAGATCTTTTCATTTCTGCTTAAGCATAGGTGACGTAACAAGGATACACCATTCATCCGGAGTGGCAGTTGGCAAACTACTTGCGTTTTAGATTTAACAGAATCCAGTAGTAGATTTGGCACCTCTTGTACGGAGGTTCCGTCGAGTAGTAAAATCTGCAGATTGTCCATGTTCTCCCTGATATCAGGAAAACTCGCAAGCTGTTTACAGCCAGAGAGTCTTAGTTCTTGAAGAGTCTTCAACTTGTAGAGGCAGTCAGGTAAAGACTCTAACATTCTGCACTCTTTCAGATTAAGTAACACAAGCTTCTGGAACTCCTGGATGTTTTCAGGAAGATTCTTGATTGCTGTGCCATCTAAATGTAGAAATTCAAGATTTTCAGATTTCAGCTCAAACTTGTTAAATTTTGAGCAGCCACTGAGGATGAGAATCTTCAGAGAGAGTAAACGCAGTTCGTCTGGTAGAGAAGAGAGCATTACACATCCTCTGAGGTTCATGAAAACAAGGCTCTGCATGTTTCTCATCTCTCTTGGCAACTCTTTCAGATTCGTGCAGCCTTCAAGATTGACTCTTCGGAGAAGCACCGACTTTGACAATGCTGACAGCTTAGTTAATTGAGGCGAAAAACTTAGATCCACCCACCTCAAGTTTGGCGCTCCCTGTGACATTGTTACCACCAATCAGATAAATTGAACAGATTACTTTAGTCAAATAGTCCTCTGTTGAACTGTACACAATTAAGGTTACATATAATAACAGTGAGTATTCCTGGAAACAATCGAGATGTAACAAGTAAATGTGGGATATAAAATGATGGTAAAGAGGACACACCTTAGCAGCTGTCCAGTCACCCTTAATCTGGCTATAAGGCAGCCTGAGATCCATAAGATTCTTTGGATCGAATTCTAATGGAAGTTGGTCCAATGGGAATCTTACCCAATGGAGATATCGAATCTCTTGAAATTGAAAAGAAATCCCATCAGGCAATGAAACTTTACCATTAACACATTTCTGAGAACAGAGAGAGTCATATATTTTGAGGTAACGCAGATTCTTCTGGTTGAACCTTTTGGTAAAGATATCTGTATTCAAGGCTCTTACGTTCTTACAATTATTTTCATCTTTAATGTTAATTTGGGACATGTCTAGGAAAACGCCTCTCACCTCGTTTGGCACCTGTAAAAAGAAAAACACAAGAAGTTAGTAAAATGTTTGTTTTTATTCAAAATCTAAGGCTAAAGAAATTGCATTAGTTTTACCTTCTCAGCACGTATTGAGCATAGAGTTTCAATAATTTTAGCAGAAATCCACATTCTTTTCCCCGACTTATTTTGATTGGATGAACCGAGTTCTTTACCCAATGTAGTGAGTAAATTGTGCATCTCAATACGGCCAGCAGAAATACATATCAAACACATATCAACAAGATCTTTAACAGCATCACCAGGCACAGAGACATCCGCTAGTAAACATTTTACATAATCCTCTTCCTCTGACCTGAAGAAACATGCTATGTCGAGAAACGCATCCTTCTGGTTGTCATTCAGTTTGTCATAAATGTTTTTTAACTCAGTAAGAATCTTCTGATTACAACAATGTGGCAACGTTTCGAGTCTTGTTTTCCACTGTGCCTCGTCTTTCCCAAATAGTTCCTTTCCCAACTCTATTAAGGCTCGTGGATTACCATCAGCATACTCCACAAACTTTTTGGATAACTCTGGGAATTTGCCTCCTGCATGATGGTTAAAGAGCTGAAATGCCTCTCTATTGTTCAAACCAGGGACCACGTAGATATCGTCAACAAGATCTTCGATTACTGACTTGTCCCGTGTGGAAATGACAATCTTGCTTCCACCCTTAATCCTTTCAGGATTTTTGAGTAGAAAATCTACTTGATCCTTGGCGCTCACATCATCCAAGACAACTAAAATTCTCTTTGTGAACATTTCAGCATCGCTGCCTTTACCTTTCAGAAGTTTTTTCTCCAACCAATGCGGCGTATGCTCTGATTTCTCACATATCCCCGTGATATACTTGGTGAAGTTAAGTTTGTCTTTCTTTTTGTCGAAATAACTTTTGGCTATAGTGGTTTTACCAATACCAGACATCCCAACAATTCCAACAATTCGGACTTGCGTATCCTTAAAATCATATAACTTCTCTGCCAATTGTTTAAGCCGTTGTCCCATTATAGGGTGTTCATCACTAGGACTCATCAAGGAGATCATTGTTCCAAAGTTGGTTCCTTCGCTTCCTGATAAAATTTGGGCTCGGACCTTCTTCACCGCTTTTATAATCTCGACGATGAACTCACTCTCCTTCCTGCCATACGAGTAAGGAAATTTATTACAAATTCAATAATACATGATGTTATCAGTCAGAGCCTTTACTTGTAATCCGCCGATTTCAAAGCCTTTTATCTTCGTAGCCGATATCAAAGCTTCTTTCCAATCTCTCATTATTTCAGGAGACATTTTACCGGAGAGAGACATTTCACAGTAGAGTTTGTCTAGACTTTTGCCGAACTCTCCAGTAAAATCTTGCACATCCCCAGCCTTCACCTTGTAGAAAATTGGAATGACTATGATGTTCTTTTTCTTCACCTCCTCCATGATTTTCACTAGCTCGTTTAAACACCACTTCGATTCGGGGTATCGTACGGAGAAGAAGGCGAGTGCGATTTTTGAATCCTCAATCTCCCTAAAAAGGGTATCAATACCTGTGCCTGGGACTATATGATTGTCGATAAAGAAGTCAATGCTACTCTCTGTCAAGGCCGTTTCTAGATGGCTGATAATGTTGTCGCGCAAATCACCACGGAAATTTACGAAAACTCGAGAAGAGAGTACGTTGACCACAGAAATGGAAGAGGAGGAAGGAATAGAAGAGGCCATGAGAGAGTATCTGAGCTTTTCGTTGGACTGATAGTAGTAGTAGAAGAAGAAGAAGGTTTGTTATCTGAACCAGTCGACGTTCCAATTATTAAGTCAATGGCTTCGTTCCCTAAGGACAAAAAAGTAAAATAAAATTGTAGAATAAAAGTTATAAAATAAAAGTTTGCATAATATAATGATATATTACGGAATAAAATTTTATATAACGAAATAACTATTAGATAAGTTTTGCAGAACAACAGAATATAATTTACTATTATTAATATAAATATATTAATTTTTAATACATTTTACAGTATAAATACTTTTTATATTTAATAAACTAATAATTTACAAAATTACTATATATTTAATACTTGAAATGCATGCTATAAATAAAATATAACATTGTTTATTTATAGTAATTTTATTGTCTAGATTAGATTATTGGTAAACATTTATCAGAGGTATTTGTTGTATTCGTTGAGTCAACATAATTTTTATTAAGCTAAGACTTTTAAAGAAATTATATCACGTTTAGGAACAAAAAAAGATAGTAAGGGAGAATATTATATTTTTTATTAAAGAAAACAACAAAAACTTTTTTATTTGTCATTAATTTGGTAAAAATGTAGACTCCGAGTTGTTTTAATTGGCATGAATGGTTAACCTACCCCAAACCGAGAAACCGGACCTATATGTTGAATTGGACCATTATCTTCAAAATTGTCGGCAATTCAACTGATGATCAAAGTTTGGGTGCAATTATTTATATCAAAATTTTGAGATGTAATTAGACCGTTAATCCAAAAAAATACTAATAGAATTAAACGGCTCATTGTGGAAAAAAGATTTAATAAAAAGGACAAAAAAAGTTTTGCTTATTTAATTACTAAATTTTTTATCTTTAAAATTTTGACATAGTATAAATAATTTTTTCGTATTTTGTCTATGATAGTTAAATTATATAAGATGGGTCTGATGCGAAGATCCATGGTCGGGGAAGAAAAGATGCTAGTACGCTCACACGTGCCAAAGACAAGGATCCATGGTCGAGGAGGACATCCTGGTCGGCAAACACTACAAATTATTGTGATGAAATGCGACGTATCAAAATCTCTACGACAAAATCTAAATTATTATGATGAAATGTTACGTACCATTATAAATGTTTTTTTGTAGTAAAATAATAATTTGTTGTAACCGTTGCAATATTTTGCAAAAAAATTTTTGTGTCAACAAGTAAACATTTGATCGGCCAATCTGATACATAGTCTAAGTTTTCTAAATGGTGAAATTCGAATTCATTACATGGTGTCTAGGTAAATTATAGGCAGTTGTTCAATATACTTTTAAATAATATTATTTTAGTAATAAATCTAAATTTTCAACCAATATCTTTTATAAATATAGTAGCCGTCTAAAAGCATCGGCATTGGGGAGAACCCAACAAAATCTTTCAAAAATTAAAAATATTTATATTTTAACATATTATATTTTATTTTAAATATAAAATTTAACTAATTATATACTTACATGTAATGTAATATGAAAGTCTCTCATAGATTCTCAAAATCTCACAAATGAGATACTATATTTCATCTCTTACTTTTTCATTATTTATATTTTTTATTGGTGGAAAACTTATCGAGAAAGTTATTGAGAAACTCCTACTAAAGATGTTTTAGTGCCTACTGCTTGAGAAACAATCCAAAGGCCACACAGAATAAATTTACGAACACAAGTAACGCCAGCAGATATCTGAAAAGCTTATGTAATACTGAGGAGCAAAGACAATCACACCGAAACTCAATATTGTTTCGACGATGATGCAGGAGAATGCCAAAAAGATGTAACCAAAGAAATCTTGAATTTAACTAAAAGATGTTATGTCCTGATTTGTGTCAATAGTGGTTCCGTGTCACCAGAATTAACCTGCAAATCATCATATTCATATACCAAACTAAAGCCACATTTCAGCACCTTGCAACCTTTAAACTCTTTTGTACCATTTTTCACTTGAAACTCGAATGACGCCTCAGTATGAATGCATCCCTCATTCTCTTCACGAAGTTTTTTGACATTCAATTCACTGGCATAACCGATAAAGACATGAGACGACTTAATTGCCTCACCTGGTTCACTCCATCCTCCAACAGGGAAACTAAAGAGGCTACAAGATCCCTCTTCATTCTTGAACTTACAATTACAAGTCACTAAGAGATTATTCTGATGGCTTTGGTAGGCAGGAAAAAGAATAACTGCGCATAGAGCTATTCCAGTAAATCTGTTGTTGCACCAGTGTGGAGGCAGCTTTGGTTCTAACAATGATCCAGACGCTTGGTAACTGAACCATGTCGGTACTTCCCATCCGGGAAAGCAAGTTCCAACCAAAGCTTGCATAGCAAAACCCTGGAAAAGAATTCAAAATAAGAAACCACGGATACAGCCAAGAACAATGAAAAATTTGCTAGAGAGGAACCAACCCCGTCGTATCGACTTAGTGCATTCAGTATCAACTGGCTCTTCCACCGAGTATAAGATATTATAGCGTCTGTTGCCTCTTGATGTAGCTTGTTGCAATTAGAAAAATTGTAGGTAGCATGGATCTGCTCTGTCAATACTTGCGAGGCAAGAGGATTTGCAACTCTTTCCAGAGAATCACAGCCATGGGCATCAAAATACTGAAGTCTTGGTGGAAGCTTTGGAATAGATGTAAGCTTCTTGCATTGCTTCACGTCAAGCCATAACAGGTTGTAAAGTTGCCCGATGTTATTCTGCAGGCTAACAAAGTCATTTCCACTCAAACATAGACGTCGAAGTGAGGATACTCTGTTAAATTCAATGAAGCTTGATAAATTTGGCATCTCATCTAATCCTGCCCTATCAAAGAGTAAAATCTGAACATGTTTCATGTTATGCCTGACATCTGAAAGATTCTTAAGCCTCAAACAACCGGTAAGTATTATCTCTTCCAGAACTTTCAACTGGCCAAGACAAGGGGGAAGCCTCTCCAGCATTTTGCAATTTTTCAAATTCAATACAACAAGTCTCTGAACTTTTTGGATATCTAGAGGAAGCTCCTTTATGGCAGTGCCATCCAAATATAAAGATTCTAGACTTTCGGAAATGACCTGAAATTTCTCGAGATTAGAGCATTCACTCAGTATGAGTGTTTTTAAGGAGACCATATTCATCTCTGGAAGAGACCTTAGACGTATGCATCCTCTCATATTTAAGTGAACGAGAGATTTCATATTTTGCATCTCCCCTGGCAACTCATTCAAATTCGTGCAGCCTTCTAGATTTAATCTCTGAAGATTTTTAGCATGCGCCAATCCGGACAAGTTAAGCAGCTGAGCTGAGTAGCTTAAGTCTACCCACTTCAACCTAGGTGTATCCTGTGGCAATCCATCAAAATTAAATTGATAATCAAAAGGAATCTAGCACACCTCACTAGTGAACTTAAACAAATATAACAGTTAAATATTAAACTAGCATAGAATAACATACCTTAACACCTTTCCAAAGAAGTCTAATATTGCTGTAAGGCAGCCTTAGATCAACAAGATTCTCCGGTCTGAAGTCTGGTGGAAGTTCCTCCAACGGAAATTTCAGCCAGTGAAAATACCGGACCTCTTCCAAGGAGAAATCAAGCCCATCAGGGAACTTTAATTTCCAGTCAGATTTACCTTTCCGAGGACAGCATGATTTGTATATTTTAAGGTATCGAAGTTCACGCATATTCATGAAGGTTGTACGTTCCAATGTAAAGCTTCGAAGTGCCTTGGACATGTCCAAGAAAATTCCTCTCACAGTATTAGCCTCCTGTGATAACAGCTTTACAAGTTAGCAATCATACGAAGTCTCAGCCCAACTCAAATCTACAATAGTTAACAAGACAACTTGTCTAGTTAGAAGCTCTAAACATCTGTAAAGTTGATACCCTTACACTTCAATAGAAAGACAGTATCAAAAGAAAGTATGAAGATGGTATAACTAAATCACACCAAAAAAACACTAGCATTTTATTAATAAAGCATGTTCCTTGTACCAATCCCATTAAAATCCAAACCAGAAAACTTCAAAAGGCGAGAGGATGGATTCAGAAAAACAAAATAGATGAGATAAATTTTGCAGGGTTTGTTTTCCTCTGGGAGGTAAGCTTGATCTCCCATTTATTTGACAGAAACTGTTGTGATCCTCCATACACATATAGCTTGTTCAACTTTGTTCCATCGATAGTTGTTGTTCAATGTTGCATATTATATTATGAAAGATTTTCATAGTGAACACACGTTGATTAATTATCTTGTTAGTTACTTTTTAAATAAATGGGAAGTTGTTTCTAGACATGCCAAACAAAAATTAACTAACCAGTAATGGCGTGTTCCTCAGCTTTCCGAGTATATCTTCAGACTTCCACAACCTAAGCCCATCATTCATCACTACTCGACCATCACATATTCTAATGAAGAACTTCTCAGCAAGCTCTCTTACTTCGCTCAAAGCATCCGTAGAGTCAGGATCTCCTGAATCCAGTAGACTCCTAACAAAATACTCATCCTCTGATCTGAAAAGTACTTTTTTATGCTGCTCAGTAAGTTGATCCGTATGTAAATCTTCATACTGACACTGGATATCATCATTCGAAGACACTTCTTCACCAGGAAAATTCTTAACCGTCTTTGGAACTACCAAAGTCTTCGCATCCAAGCATATATTCTCCCTGTCATCGGTTGCATATACCAAACTAAAGCCACACTGAAGCACCTCACAACCTACTACATTTTCTGTACCATCTGTCACTTGAAACTCAAAAGAGCTTTCAGTACAATAACATCTCTTTTCATCATATCCAACTGCTTTGCTGATATCCGACCTACTAGTATAGCCAATAAAGACATGACTTAACTCCATTTTTTGTGGTGTATTACTAAGTTCGTTCCAACTTCCAACTGTGCAGCTGAAATGGATACTAGACCCATCCGCGTTCTCGAACTTACAATTACAATTCACCAAGAGACGCTTCCTCTGCTCATGGTCGCCTGCACATAAGATAACAGCACATAGAGCTATTCCTGTTAACCTGTTGTCGCACCAGTGTGGAGGCAGCTTTGACTCCAACACTGATCCAGAGCCTCGATGACTGAACCACTCCGGTATTTCCCTTCCAGGAAAGCAAGTTCTAACCAAAGGTTCCAGAGTAAAACCCTTGAAAAGGAAATACCAAATATAGATTAAAATTCCGAGATACTTTTAGGAAAATTTGAGATACCATTATAGATTAACAGACATACCCCATTGTATCGACTTAGAGCACCTAGCATCAACTGGCTTCTCCAGCGAGTATAGGATATGATACTATCCTGGGCGTCCTGATGCAGCTTGTTACAATTGGAGAAGTTGAAGATGGCATGGACCTGCTCTGTCATCAATAGATTGGCCAAAGGATTTCCAACTTTTTCCAATGAATCGCAGCCATGAGCATCAAAGTACTGAAGTCTTGGTGGAAGCATCGGAACAGATCTAAGCTTCTTGCAATGCTTGACGTCAAGCCATGTTAGATTGTAAAGGTTCTCAATGTCATTTTGCAGACTGACAAAATCATTTCCACTCAAACATAGACGTCGCAGTGAATATACTCCATCAAAACCACGTGGCCAATCACTAGGATATGAGCCAGAAGGTTGTAACACCATATCTACAGAAGTTTGGTCTTCTGATCCAGTGAAGCACGATAGTTTTGGCATCTCTTTCGCTCCTATCCCATCAAGAAGTAAGATCTGGACATGCTTCATACTCTGCCTGACATCTGGAAGATTCTGGAGCTTTGAGCAACCAGAGAGTATCAGCTCCTCAAGAGCTTTGAGCTGGCCGAGACAATTGGGAAGAGACTCCAACATTTTGCAGTTTCTCATATTAAATAAGACTAGTCTTTGGAGGTTTTCGATGGAAGGATGAAGTCCCTTGATGGCAGTGCCATCTAAATGTAGAACTTCTAGACTTTTGGCAATTACCTGAAACTCCTTGAGGTTAGAACAGTTGCTGAGGATGAGAGTTTTCAGAGAGATTAAATTCATCTTTGGAAGAGACAAAAGACGTATGCATCCTCTCAGGTTTATGTAAACGAGAGACTTCATATTTTGCATCTCCCCTGGCAATTCATCTAACTTCGTGCAGCCTTCTAAATTCAATTTCTGAAGACTCTCAGCCTTAGCCAATTCTGACAAGGTAAGCAACCTACTTGAGTGGCTTAGATCTACCCACTTTAACTGTGGTGTATCCTGTGATAAATCATCAGAAATTCAACCGCCAATGAGAAAAATTACCTCAGAAATCTAAAGAAAAGGGATAGTTAAACGATGGCACAAGAAGACACACCTTAACACCTTTCCAAACACGTTCAACCATGCTGTAAGGCAATCTCAGGTCAACAAGATTCTCTGGTCTAAAGTCTGATGGAAGTTCCTCCAATGGAAACTTCACCCAATGGAGATATCGAACCTTTTCCAGGGGAAACTCAAGCCCATCAGGAAAGTTTAATTTGGAGACAGCTTTACATGACCTTGGACAACAAGAGTCATATATTTTGAGATATCGAAGATTGATCATACGGATGAAGGTTAGTCTACGTAAGACCATTCCCTCTGTTACTTCAGCCATGTCTAGGAAAATACCTCTTATGCTTTTCGTATCCTAATATCAAATTCAGAGACCAAAAGTTAGCACAACTAAGATGAAGTCTCACTAAAAATCTAACAGCTATCAAAGAATACTTGTTATAGCAACGTCAAGAAAGTTCATTGATGTGAAATATCGGGTCTTGAGATTTGTTTTTAACTTTCCAAGAAAAACTTTGGATTTTACGAAACTGTATCATAAAACTTAGACATTTATTACCTTTTGGTTGACCAATGCGTCAATAATTTCCTGAGTATGCCGCAGTCTACTTTCCCCTCCGTTTTCCTTGATAAATGCTTGTGAGCTATATATCTTGCCAAACACATGCAGGAGACCATGCATCTCCACTAGGAAGTCGGAGATAACAATCATGCATTTATGGGTGAGATCTTTTACTACACTCTCAGCATCGGTAACGTTATGATCCAACAGATTCCTAACAAAATACTCATTCTCTGATCTGAAAAAACATGCTATGTCGAGAAACACGTTTTTCTCTTTCTCACTCAGTTCATCAAACCTTAATTTAAAGATATCTAGACTCATCAAGTCAAGGTCTGCCATATCTCCTTGAGTTATTTCCCATTGATCCTTGTCTCTCCCATGAAGTTGCTTTCCCAGTAACTTGATAACTAGCGGGTTGCCTCCAGCGCAATCCAAAAATTTTGTGAACACATTCGTGGAAGTTACAGTGGGATCGAAGACATGATCACCAAAGGCATGGTAGCTAAAGAGTTGTAAGGCCTCTCCATAGTCCAATGGGGGTACCACATAAGTATCAGAAACTATATCTTCAATCAATGACTTGTCACGCACTGTAATAACAACTTTACTTCCACTCTTAATCCAGTTGTGGTCACCGAGAAGAAACTTTAACTGCTCCTTGTTACTCACATCATCTAGAACAATAAAAACCTTATTCTCAAGCAGTTTACTTTTCATGGATTCATGTGTCACATCGTCACTTGTGCCTGGCAACTTCCTCCCCCTTAACATTTCAAGAAGTGTCTTCCGCAACCATTTCCCCGACTTCTTATCGATATCGAAAAGTGCCACGCAACGTACGAAGTTGTAGTTCCACTTTTCGTGCAACATCATTGCAAGAGTGGTTTTACCAATCCCTGTCATTCCCACAACTCCAATAATTCGAGTTTCGTTGCAATCAAACTCTAATTTTTGCTCCAACTGTTTCATGCGGTGCTCAAGGCCAAAGAGGGGACATTCGTCAAGAAAACTTTCGTGCTTTTCTCTCATTTCTCTGTAGAGGTTGGGAATTTTTTTCCTCCTTTTAGAAGGTAAGGATGAACTTTCTCCTTCCGGAAAATGAATATATCTCAAGACCTTCTTGACAATGGAATTAATGAACTTGCTTTCAGAACTGCCAAACAAATGAGGAAAAGACTATGAGACTATGATCATGTAAGCCTAAAAAAAACTAGTAATTTCCAGCAACAATCAATTACCTATGATCCTTTAAACATAATCCGGCAATGGACGCAACCGACTCCAAAGCGTCCTTCCACTTAATGATACGGTGGTCTCGATGAATCCTCCACAAATTCCAAAAATTACAACCAAAATCTCCCTCCAATTGTTTCACCTGCGATGGCTCTACTTTGTAAAAGATTGGAATAATTGACAATCCGCCTTCACGGTTGCGTTCTTCGATCTTAACCAACTCCTCTAAGCACCATCTTGATTCTGTATACCTGCTTGAAAAGAATACTAGCGCAATATTCGAATTCTCGATAATCTGCAAAGTGTTGCCAAGATCCTCGCCCATCTTCTCGTACTTTCTTATGGAAATGTTGACTCCTTCTCTTAAAAACGCATAGACCAGATGGCTAATGAAGCTGCAACGGACCTCTTCCCCCCAGAAATTAATAAACACGAGATCCTGTGGCATGCGTCTCTTGTTAGTCACCATAGTAGCGCTTTTCCAAACTATTTTTCTTTGTTCAGTCTCATTAACTATATTGCTGTCATTGGTATCACAAACATCTGGACGGTTAATATTGTCATTACCAAGTGGGATCTCCGGTGATGAAAAGTCATCGGAGAGTCGTATACCCCATTCTTTTAATTCGAACGTTGACTCATTATCATTACTTAATTGAAATTGTATATCCACATGGTCATAGTTCACCTCAACGGGGGATGAATTCTCTTCGTTTAGAGGGAAATGACATTCAAATATAAAAAGTTGGTTACCCTTCCCATGTTTACTAAACATATATGGTCGTTGACGGAATTCAAAGTGGTTGCCAAGTCTATCTTTGAACCGACAAGATACGTGAATGCCTAATTCAAAATGATCCTCAATAGAAGATTTGGATGATTCGATCAAAACACAAGCCTTAAATCTGAAGAACGGTTGAGAGAGTCGTGGTTGAGGTAAAGGGAAATTGGTAAGAAACATACCAGTAATTTGGTGAGTGAAATATGAAGGCACTTCTTCACCTGAGAAGGTTATATACTTGTAATCATATGGAAACTCTTCTACATCCATCTTGAAGAACAAGCTGATGAAATTTTCCAGAAACGAAGAAGAAGCCTTGTCCATGAATGTAGAGTGAATATTGTCTGTTGCCATTGCCACAACACCGGAACAGTCATTCCATCTAGCTTTAGTTAATGCCCTGCAGTCTGAAAAATCGACACTATGTAGCTGTTTCAGTTTAGAAATGTATAGGGATAAACATTGTAATTTGTTGCATCCATTCATATTTAGCTGCTCGAGATTAGAGAAGTTTTCAATCCACCAAGGAACCTCTTCAATCCCTGTTCGGGATAGACTGAGAAACCAAATGTTGGTTGACATGTTAGGAAAATTCTGCAACCGTGAGCATCCATCGAGATAAAGAGTATCGAGAGAAGGAAAGTTGATGCCAATGGGAAGAGTCTCCAGATTTATGCAGTCTGTAACTGCCAAAGAACGAAGTGTAGTGAAATTCTGGATTGCAGAAGGAAGCTCCACCAAACTTGGGATATCAGAGAGGAACAATTCGGTCAAAGAGTGAGGCAGCAGTGTCATGAGAGGTGCAAGCGGCTGAACCAAAAAAAAATTCATAAGAAAGTACAAAATTTGATACCGGATCTTGTTGCTCCAATGGTTGACCCAAAAATATAGTACAATAATTTTTTTGATATAGTTGTTATAATTCCCAAAATAGGTAGGACTCTCCAATTAAAACTGCAAATGTAAGTAAAGTTTCATCATGAAAAAAGTAATATTATCAATTTAGCCATTTATGATTGCTGTTTTCTACTTTAAACTATTGGTTTTTGACTGACCATATACTATTTTTACATAGTAAAGTAAACAATATGTTAACAGTTATAGTGACTAAACAAATTGTTGTTCTTTCAAATATTTAATCTTCACAACACATTATGATAAATTCAACTTAGGGATAATAGTTTCATGTAAAAGTTTTACTTAAGAAAAATACCTGAATTCTTCCCCACAGTTTCTCACTATTTATTTTAGCCATGCTAAAATAAGCAAGATTCTTTAACCGCAAGTTAGATGAGATTGATTCAATCCTTGTTTCGTCTATTAAGAGCCATGAGATGTTGGTTGAGATATCAGGAAACATATTTAACCATGAGCATCTTTTGAGGTTAAGTCTAGTAAGAGATTGGAGGTTGATTCCGTTGGGAAGAGTCTTCAGACAACTGCATCCGCACATGTTCAGATCCTCCAGCTTATTAAGATATCGAATAGAGTAAGGAAGTTCCACCAAAGATGAGCATTCGTGAAGATCAAGTTTCTCGAGATTGATGGCCTTTGAAAGATCTGGGATTTCTTTCAAATATATAGATTCACTCAAATCTATTTCTTTGAGCCCACTGAGTGACTGAGATATAAATAAGGTACACACATCACTTTACAGGAATGTCATGTAACAGGGAAAAATAAGAACTATCTTTTGAAAAGAAATATAATAGTAGAATTTTGGATGATACTTACGTATATTCCTTCCCATAGCCTCTCTAGTTTGCTCGCACGCATTTCGAGCTTAACGAGGTTTTCAGGACAAAAACTAGAAGGCATAAATCTCCTTGGATATCCGTCTACCCTTAACAATCTCAGTTTATGGGGTAAATAGTCAAAGCTTCTTGGTAAGTAACACCTCACTTCTTCCTCGTTCCATTTCTTAGAGTAAATTTTAAGAAATTGCAGATTACGTATTCCTTTGAAAGCATTCTCATTTATATGTAGTTCATCAATTTCATTCAGGTCCAATGCTATACCTAAAACCTTTTCGGTACTCTGTAAAAATTACGTCAATATAATTCACATGTGACATGATTGCAGTTTTATTTATACAAAGAGATATATGAAAAGAGCTCACCACAAAACTTACAATGTTATCTTCAAGTACATCCCATATATCTTTTGCATCCATAAGAAATTCTCGTTCTCTAGGCTCATTTGATTGTGCATGGACGATCTCCTTACCCAATTGTTGTAACAAAGGATGCATCTCAACAGTATCATCTCTTACATGTACTAAAGACTTGTCAACAAGGTTTCTCAAACCGATATTAAAAGGTAAGTTACTGTCTGCTAGAAGCAACTTGATGTCATTGACTTTTTCACCATTGAGAAGACATGCAATGTAACGAAATATGGCTTTATCTTGGCTATTTAATCCATCGTAACTAACTATTAGTTTCTTTTTAATGTCACCATCCATATGATTTTGAAGCCTCGGTAGCATATCCATCAAGTCCTCTTTGTCTCTACCTTTTAAAGACCTGCCCAAAACCTTAAGAGCCAAAGGAAGATTACCGGCAAGCAATACAACTTCAGAAGCAAGCTCCATCAAACCATCAGGTGGAAAGTATTGCCCAAAAGCAAATTTGCAAAACATCTTAAGAGCAATCTCGTCAGATGGGAGACCAACCTCATAAATATGATCAATTCCATGAGCCCTTAAAAAATGCTTATCTTTTGTAACCACAATGATTCTGCTCCCATATCCAAACCACTGAGTTTGACTGACCAAAGTATCTAGCACCATTTGATTATCCAAATCATCAATACAAATAAGAATTTTCTGCTGTTTTAGCCTCTCAGCCACTGCGCCTAAAGAACTTATCTTTAAGTCTTTTTTGTCTAAAATTTTAGACGAAAAGCTACTTACCAAAAGCAACTTCATGTTGTAGTCGTCTGGATTGGCATTTATATAAATTTCCATAATCTTGGATACAAATGCTCTGTCAATAAAAACACAACCTTGGAAATGACGAGAGAGTTGACTATATAAAACTCTTGCAATTGAAGTCTTGCCAACTCCTGAGGAGCCCCAAATCCCAACCATCCGAACTTCATAAGATTCTAAGTTCAATAATACACTCATCTTTGCAATATGATCTTCCATTCCGACAAAGTCCTCAAAATCCTTTGGTGGAGTTAAGTTTAGTTTTCCCAAAACATCATTGGCAATTGCTTCAATCATTTTTGCTTCATTTGGCCTAACAAAATCAAAGAAAAAATCCACATATACGACCAATAAGTACTAATTTTCACATCTCAAGGTCTAAAAGAACACATAATGAATATATATATAAAATTTGTACCAGTTTTGAGAATGATATCCGAGCATATTTGCTACTTCGGTTAACGATTGCCGCCAAAGTTTTGTTTCTTCCTCTGTTTTTCCTTGACAAGTCTTTGCAAAAACCTCTCCAAAATTTCCGGTTTGTTTCCTGACATGAAATGGATCTAAACCATAAAAAACCGGAATGATCTGTTGACCATATTCCTTTTGGCATTTCACGATCTCCACCAAGTCGTTGAGACACCAACGAGAGGATGAGTAATTTTCAGAAAACACAACCACTGCAATCCTTGAAGTCTTGATTACTTGTTTAAGCACAGGATATAGCGAGATTCTTCTATGAATCCCGTTATCACTGAAAGCAGTGATCGATTTCCGATCAAGCTCTCTTAGAAAATGCTTCAAGAATGTTTTGCGGACGTCTTTCTCTCTGAAGCTTATGAAAACATCGTACATCCATCTGCGGGAAGGAGAAAAAGAAGAAGAAGAAGCCATTAGGAAAGGGCAAACAAAATTGTTTCCTGAAACTTCAGTGGTCAGAATAGCAGTTGTTATATTCTGTGAATTTCATGGAAATGAGAAGGTATCTTCTTGTAGAGCAAGGAGAACCAACCATTAGAAGATACAAATGGATCTAAAAAAGTAATAAAAAAAAAAAAAGAAGTAATATTCTTTCAATTGGGCTCAATGATTTTAACTTGGGCTTTAAGAAAGCTCAGCCTATAGCCCAAAATTTCTCAGTATTCGCAAAAACAAAAAGTTCGTAAATACTACATTTTCCATTTTTTGCTTGGCGTTGAATTTTGATTATTATTATTATTATTTATTTTTATTTTTGTCAACGACATTTTTATTTACTGAAAATCACGGATGGGGTACATCAATCACAGAAAAACGGAACCCTTGAACAACGGGGATAGGACATCCGCCTTATAATTCAAAAAATGCGATACAATCGATATCGAAAACACAGAGAAGATATTACTCAACCGTCTATATTTCTTTTGGTACGGAAGAAATACTGGCCACTACTCTGAGCGAATAAAAATCTGCAACACCATCTCGCAATCCGTCGATACCTCCGCCTCTGTAATTTGTAGCGTCAATAGAGACTTCATTGCCCATAACACTATTTCTACTTCCGCATGAAAGGTAGAAAGGTTTTGATTATTCTAGTTATATCCTTTTCGAGGTTTTTCTACAAATTTTCTTTCAATTCTGATAAAATATATTCAGTTAACTATTTATTATCTTAATGAAATATAAAGCAAAATACTTCTCTTTTCGTTTAGTATTCAAAATATATTGCCAATAAGAAAGAAGAATATATATTCTTTTTATATAAGAACGTATAATATAAGTATTAAATGTTGTTATTGAATAAACCAAACCAGAAAAATGATTAGAGATTAGCAAGTATTCTTTGTGAGTTACTTAGGCCTTTATTCTCTTCATATTAAAACCAAGAAGAAAAAGATGCCTTTATTCCTTGTCCTCGTGGATGTATCTAAACTAGTTAACGTGCACATATTGTTGCTACATACTATAAATTCAAGCGTCCAATAACATAAAAAGAGATTGTTGATTAGGTTCGATTACACACACAAATGTAAACAGAAGAGGAAGAGCCTAATAAAAATGATAGATTACAACGAGAGTCCAGTGAACCTCAGAGCATAAGAGAGTGTCCTATCTTATTTTTAGGAAGCCAAATGAAGGTATAATTATTGCTACTCCAATCAATCATCTAAGAAATAGTATGACCCTGCCGCCTTCTGCTCTCTGTCCTTGAGTGACTCTAGCTTGTTAATCCTTGGCCTGAAGTTAGTCGGATCACGTCTGAATGTAATGTTCAGGTGCTGCAAATACAAGAACACACATGAACAAGTTTCTAATGTAAGACTAGGACTGCTCATTCATTTTGTTTAAGAACCAAAAGCTGTTGTAGATTAAGATCTATTACCGATAAAAATAGGTTCATTCCACTCAGCAGCGACTGTGGAGAATTAGCAATGCACTTGACGGCTGGTTGTCCTTGGTACACAATGACTCGGTCAGCAAGATAAGTCGCCATTACAAAATCATGTTCTACAATAAACGCTGTTTTCTTTGCGTGTAGGATGAACCGCTTTATCACTTTTGAAGCTGTTATACGTTGCTGTGAGTCCAGATGTGCACTTGGCTCATCAATCAGGTAGATATCTGCAGGCTTCCCAAGGCATAGAGTTATAGCAACCCTCTGCTTCTCTCCACCTGAGAGGTCGCATATCTGTTGATCCAGCAGCTCTTCAATCAGGAGCGGTCTCACTACATCTGAAACAAACTGAGGATGCACATATGCATCACGGATCCTGTCACACAGCAACTGTCTCACCGTACACACACGTTTTGAATCAATCCCTTGCGGTTTGTACGATACGTTGAATGCTGGAATACCCTTTTCATCTGGGAATGCACCTGCCTGTCAACATAGGACACACAGTTAAAGTTTCTCTGTCATACAAATGTCTAACTACAGGGTGCAAGTGGAGGAGTAGAAATCTACCAGCATCCGAATAAAGGTTGTTTTTCCTGTGGCATTCTCCCCAAGCATTACGATTATCTGAGAGTCTGTGAACTCTCCTTCCATCACTTCCAGCTTGAAATTCCCAACTGTCTTGGTCATGTTTGGGTATTTGTATCTGGCATAGGACTTCATGTCCCCATCACTCTCTATGGGAGTATCAGATACCTTCGAAAGAAACAAAAATAACCATATCAGTTACAAAATATCCACCGCTTCTCTTGTGAAGGGAGGACAGTTAGAAAAGAGAACAAAAAACTATACCTTGAAGGTCAGAGATTCATCCCTGAAACGCAAGTTTTCTGTGGGAATAAATCCGGCCAAGAACACGTTGATTCCTTCTCTGACAGAAAACGGGAGCGTCACCACACCATATGCTGTCGGTTTTCCATACAAACAGCAAACGAAATCTGACAAATAGTCAAGCACAGCGAGATCATGCTCCACCACAATAACGTAGCTGCAACAAAATCCAAGGCCATATGTATGTAAGCACAGTATATTATGTACAAGAACAGCAAAGGGATGATGATAAACTCGAACCTGTCAGGCCTGAGGAGTGAGCGTATAACTTGAGCAGCTTTGAGTCTTTGCCTCACATCAAGGTAACTCGATGGTTCATCAAACATATATATCACTGCTTTCTTCAGGAAAACTGCAGCAATGGCAAATCTCTGCAGCTCTCCACCAGATATATCTGCTGGTTCACGCTCCAGGATGTTGTTCAACTCCATATCAGCACAAATCTCAGCCATCAACCCTCTCTCGTCCAGCTTCTTAAGTGTATCCCCAAGCTTACCGCGAGCAATTTTTTTTATTTGGTCTACATGTTGTGGCTTTATAACGGCCTGTCATAAGAAGTGATAATTAGACTCTCGCCTACAGAACTGCTTCCTTCGGAGAAAAAAACATCAAAGATGAGTTTCCACCCTACCGTTAGATCCTCTTCTACGAGTCGGGTGAAATAGCTTTGTAGCTCCGACCCGCGGAAGTGATTCAAAACTTCTTGCCAGTCCGGAGGATTCTGCTCGACATGGAACGTAATATAAACAAGGTCATATATCAGTTACAGAGACAATAAGGTGTTCAAACTCTAGAGAAGATACAATTACCTTGTATCTGCCAAGATTTGGTTTGAGTTTATTAGCCAAGATTTTTAGAGCTGTAGATTTTCCTATACCGTTTGTTCCAACCAAACCTAGGACTTGCCCTGGCCTCGGAATTGGAAGCCTG
This sequence comes from Lepidium sativum, assembly GCA_023374145.1. Taxonomy (NCBI): domain Eukaryota; kingdom Viridiplantae; phylum Streptophyta; class Magnoliopsida; order Brassicales; family Brassicaceae; genus Lepidium; species Lepidium sativum. The sequence goes on along the minus strand of JAKUCM010007077.1, from coordinate 31,769 downwards.
CGGGTGGGGATATATAGTTCTCATAGTGATTGTTAAACAGAATCAACAAGCCAAAGAAAAAAGAAATTACTAAGCTTACCTGTGCAACTTGAAGGAGTTTTCCCTGTAGCGGTGGATCGTATCTTTTTGCAAATCCTTGGGAAGATTAACAATCTGAATGGCTCCAAACGGACACTTCTGCAATTATGTAACAACAAATCTAGCTTAATGTGTGCAAGTGTTATTGTATAACAACGAATCTCACTTAATATGTCCAACTTGAATGTGTCGTAAGCAATTATTAACCTTCACACATATGCCACATCCTATACAGAGCTCTTCTGACAAGAAAGCAGTCTTAGAAGCAGAAGTCACCTCGATACAAAGTCTCCCTAGAGTGAAAACCACAACAAAGGAGGTTATTCCACACTGTAAAAGAGGTTAGCCAGCAAATGGAGACTGAGAAAAAGTACCTGTCTTGACAACTGGACAGCTCTTCTTGCACTCCTGGCGACATTTCTTTGGCTTACACCGGTCATTATTCACAATAGCAATCCGTGTCAATCGATCCGCCATCCTACAAAGATGATACTACAAGGTACAAAAATCGATTATTGAGGATGTTTGCTTTGGCAATGATCCTAGATGCTGGAGACTGGCATGTGAAAATAAATCTCAACCAAGCTAGTTTTTAACAAAAACAGTGATTAGCTAGATCAATAGCAAGGACCATATATCCACAACACAGAATGAAGCAACTACCAAAAGAAAGTTTAAAACCACAGACCAGAGACAATAGCCAAGCAAATCCAAACATGTGATATCCCGTAACAACTGTTTGTGAGAAAGAGAAGTAATATAGTGACGTGGATTAGTGGAAGTTGAATTGTTGTTGACGGAGTGTTCATAATAGAAAAGGTAAAGAATAGTTTGTTAGGTATCAAAGAAGTTAGTGCGTGAACAATTGGTGCCATTGTTAAGGGGGTCAAGATTGCAAGCTTTGACAATGAAAGAGTTAGGTTCTTATCAATACGCAATCCAGGTTCATAGGGAATCTGTGTCAATGTATAACAAGTAGACGTATGCACGAAGCTGAGATCTGGGAAACTAACGATTACACAGCTTTTTACCAGTTAGAAATATAAAAATCACAGAATTTCCAATAGAACAGTCCTCAAAAAGCACAAGTTTTTCGCTTCAAATAAAGAAATTTAACCAAATCAAAGCACAAAGACCTGCAGCATAGAGTGTAGAAGAAACTTGACAGCCAAAACGAAAGTTTAAACCCCACATGAACAGAGACAAAAGCCAAACAAATCCAGACCAAAACAAAATCTAAACACGCAATTCAGGTTCATAAGGAATCTGTGTTAACGTATAACAAGTAAGTAGATGTATGCACGAAGCTGAGATCTGGGAAGCTTCAAAAAAAGTTTGAAACTTTACCCATCAGAAAGAAGGAAATCACAGTGCCCACGTAAAGCATCCGAAAGCAAAAAAGTTTAAGCTTTCACAGAAAGAAATTTAACCAAAAGAAACACAAAGAGATGGAATTTCGTGGGATGAGCATCGATCAACCAAAAAGCAGTAAGATTATAGAATTGCCCATGAATTGAGCCAACAAAAGACGAAGAATTGATTAAGCATCTCGGATCAAAACGAAACAGGAAACAAAAAGTGGATACATTTACCGTAAAGATCAGATCGGCGATGAGAAGATAGAGGTAGGAGAAGCAACGGGAGATTAGGGTTTTGATTTCGTATTACTATGGATTTTAAAGCCCTTTGTTTTGTTTTTTCCTTTGTCACAATATGCAACAAAAACCAAAAAGTGTAATAAAATACTATGTTTTGGGATCTTCAATTAAACATGTGTTGCAATTGGTATAAACTCCTAAGTTATAGGAAGTAGACGTAGGACCATTAAAAAATGACTCATCGGCTTATTCTGTATCCTCTTCTTCCACTTTATTTGCCTCTTGAAATCTTTGTTTTTTATCCAGAACATTTAGATGCGAAGTGGCCAGGTTTGTTACATCTAAAATAAATCACTTTAGACATATATCTCTTTCTCTTTTAATCATCTTGATTTGCTTTCTCATAACCACGAGTTTGAATTTCTCTACCACGGTTTGCACTATCTCTACCACGTCCTCTCCTTCTTGAAGATGAGTAGTTTTGATCAACATAGAATAACTCACTTTCATTATATTTTTCTTCCGCAAGAAGCCTTTCTTTGTAAGCCTTGAGTCTTCCTATGATTTCTTTGAAAATAATTGTATTCAAATGTATCGCTTGCTCAAGTGAAGCAACGATTTGAATATATCTATGACTATGTAAAGTACTAAGAAACTTTCTGTAACAACTTAGATTCTTCAATAGATTTACCGAGAGTGATAGATTTTGATGTTAATTATGATAACTTGCACGTGAAGCTATCGACATTATCCATGTCTTTAATCGTCAATTTTTCAAACTCATTCACTAGGGTTTGAAGTCTTGCTTCTTTAACATGATCAACACCAAAACATCTACTTTTAATCATTGTCCAAATTCCCTTGGCCGAGTCTTGCTCTCCGACTTGCAAGATAAGCTCCTCCGTGATTTATTGAAACAACAATGCAATAGCAATATCATTCTTCTTAGAGTCAGTTGAACCACTTTCAACTATCTCTCATATTCCATGGATTCTTAACATTACTTTCATCCTCATTGCCCAAACCGTATAATTTGTTTTGTTAAACATCGGACAATGAAGGATGTAGGCACGAGTTCCTTAGGACGAATAACTTGAGTTCCATCTGACATAATGAATCACCTTCTCCTACGATCGACTCCCTTAAGCTCTGATACCAATTAAAATTCTTAAGAAGCAATTGTAGTGAAATCAAAAATATAAAAAAAAAATAACTCTTATTTATTAGCTTAAGAAAATAACTCAAAACCTAAACTCTCAAAGTCTTAATCTCACAAGTTATGCTACAACCTTAACATCTCCTTATATAGATTAGATCATTTCTTATTCTCATTAGAATACATATATCTTAGATAACTCCTAAAATATCTCAATTTTATATAATCAAACTACATAACTTGTTTAACAAGTAATTTGATTCAAATTTATCCCAAAATTAGGCTATAACAAGAAGCTCATGTATATAACATGAAACCGACTATGACCAACTACTCCTATAAATTAGAAAGTGTGGTCACTTAACTGAATCATAAAGTGGTCCTAAGTTAATTAAACATAACATATAAAACATAAATACCTCATCATCTTCAACCAATTTAAAACTCATGTATGTATATTTCTATATCGACCCCATTAATTAGTGAAATGAGTGCATTTCAATATCGTGATTCTTGACATTTAACTTATCATCCATTTTCTATTTTTCGAAGATTTTTCATGAATTAAAAATTATAACAAACATAAAAGAAAAATGTCTAGAATAGTTCATAATCATACACTAATTTCCAGAATAGTTTTTTTCACCATTCACAAAACAAAACAAAATGTGTAGAAATGTCTTGAACTTTCCTTTCTTACGTTTTTATTATGAAAATTTCATTCTAATTAAGAAAAGAGTTTCATTTTAATTACGAAATTGCCATTATAACTATAATTATTTTATTTTCTTTTCTTTTTTCAAAAGGAAAAAATGAATTTTTTTTCCAAACTTTTGGAATTTAAAAACGTTTTGTTTAAAAGTGTTTTAGTTTTGTAGGTTCACTGTAGGTTTTTGCTTAAAGGCTTGTAAGGTCTGAATTATTTTTTCCAAATACGTGAAGTAAAAAACATGCGACTTTAAAAAAAAACGTTTTTAAGTTCTTTCTTTATAGCACTTTGTCGCATTTCTATTTTAAGGTGTCTAAATTCAATAATTGTAAACATGCAGATTGAACCTACTAAACATGAGAACTAAACCTACAGAAATAAGTAATAACTGGAATAAGGATGCAAAATTGTGTCAATGGTTGTTGACAACGTTGTTTATGTAGAATAAGAAGGTATATGTGTTTTAAATGTTGGGGTAATTAGTCTTTAAACTTGTAGGTTTTATACCCGAAAAGCCTATAAAAGAGACAGGAAAAAACCTAGAAATATACTAAAGTAAAACCTACAATCCATAATTCGTATGATAACAAGAATATGATAAAATTGGAAAACCTACAAGACGTAAAAGTAAACCTACAACTAGAAAATGATGTCTTACACATATAAACCTACAAGATTGACCTTAGAAATGAAAAATAGACCTATAACAAAGAATATAGAAACCTACAACGAAAAACCTTAGGAATTAAACATAACCCTACAACAAAGACCATATAAAAACCTAGAATAAAGTATCATTAACCTACAACTAACAAAAACAAAACCTACATAACATGAGAACTAAGTTGAGAAATAAGAGTAATCAATCCTACAAAACCTACAATGACTGATAAATAAACCTACAAAAATACCACAAGAAAACCTACAACAAAGAATCATTAAACCCACAACAAACAAAAAACAAAACCTACATAGAAAGAGAACTAATTCGAGAAATAAGTGGAATCAATCGTATAAAACTTACATTGAATGATAAATAGACTTACAAATAGGGCAACAGAAACCTACAACAAAGAACTATTAAACCTACAACAAACAAAAACAAAACCTACATAATAGAAACCTTAACTGACAACCAAGGCGAACACAAAACTACAAAACCATTATGTTCAAAGATCCATACGAATACCAAACTAAGTTAAACTTATAGACATACAAAACCAGGAGAATTTAACAAAAAAAAACTACAACAAATAAACTAACTCCATGAGAAATCAATCCAGAAAATTTAATTTGTAAACCTACATAACATTAGACACTTAAAGGTACAACAAAGGAAAACGAAAACCTACGTCTCTTGACAAGGAAACCTAGAACGTTACTGAAGCTTTTTAGTCTGATGACATAGAATTTCTCATTAATGCAAGTTTCAATAATTTTTTATTTTTTCAAAGGAAAGAGAGGTATAATAGTATTAAAACCACAAAAAGATTAAAAATATAATAAAAGATTTTGTTCGACTATTGTAGTCAACTAGAGGTCACAAAAGACTAGTTTAGTAATATAAAATTATAGTAAGCTTTTTTTTTTCTTTGAGACAAGAGAATTACACATTTCACAAAATTAATTAATATAGCAGGTTTAAAAGAAAAAGTCTCTCTCTCTACATCCCAATCCCAAAGGCAGCAAAATTGATTTCACTATTATCAAATATACATATACATTTACATTTACGTATCTCTAAAGCCATGTGGTATAAAACTATAAACCATTCTAACCACTTCTTGTTATGGCATGCGTATCTCATTGCTTAGCTTTGTTTCTCATGCACAATGGAAACTACAATAAATCCCTTAATAGTTTTTGCATGAGTATCATTGTCTTCTTTATATATATCATATCATCAACAAGATATACACAACAGAGCTAAGAAAGAAAGAAAGCAAGAGAGAGTAAAAAAGATTGAGATAGAAAAATGGAAGAAGGTGATCTTGCTGATGATTACAGTAGGGTAAGTTCTCTTTATATTAACTTAACTAGGTAATTGCTTTGAGAAAGTTAGTGTCAACAAGCTCAAGTGTGTGCGTGAATTTATATCTTCTATTCTAATTTGTGTGTAGGTAACTACACTTTTTCAAAGAGCTAATGAGTTGGGTGATGATGAGACAAACATTCGTGAGAAGCTGAAGAACATAACTGAGACTACATGCGAGACAATGTCATCAGATATGTATGCAAATGCTATTCTTGATGGGACATTTCTTGCTGTCCAAAGCCATGCAAATGCAAATCCAAACAGCAACATTCAACTGAGTTTTAACACCATACTTGAAGATTATGGTCCTATCTTAGCTGGCTATGCTTCAACCAAAACTACACAGGTTAATATTTTGATTTTAAGGAAAAAAAAACATTTTAAGTTTTTATAACATGATTTTTCTTGTTCTGTGTACACAAACAATAGCTCCAACTCATAAGATGTGTGGAGACAAAATGTCTTAACCATGAATCTCCATTTGAACCTTTCTTTGGTGAAGTAAGTGAAATATATACATATGCTTATTTTGTATTAAACTTTTTAGTCTCATCTAGTTGGTGTTAATCATGCATTTTACTCTGATTTGTTTTATATAACAGATCATTCATAGCTTGACAGACTATTTCAAAAACAGCAGTCAAGCGATTGATGAGTGGAAAGCTAGTAGGCAAGCACAAGAAGCTGATGGAAATCTATCTCCTAGAAGAATTGTTCTTTTGAGGGCCATTGAAGCTATTCCTTTCATGATGAACGTAGGTGGACTTGAAGGACTTGGTGAAGAAGATGAAGTCGCTAGAAATATAGGTTTCTAAGGCGTTTCAACGACCTTCACATCTTTATCTTTATCGTTTGTATTGTTGTTGTTGTGTTGTGTGTGTTTTAGTCATATCTATCTCTAGTTTCAGTGATGGTGGTGAGCAAGTCTCCCAAAACCAGTTATTAGTTATCAAGCATGTTGCAGTTATCATTTAAATTAAGAACTTCTTGGTTTGGTCTTCTTCTACATAAACAGACATCTAAAACTCTTTGAACTTTTCATTTCTAAACTAATCTTGTATAGTACTAGGTTTTATTATAGTATTGCTATATCTTGTTAAACAAGAAACTAAATAGACATAAACTACTGTGTTTTTATTGTCAACCAAATAAATGATCCTTGGTTTTAACTTTCATCTTTTCTGTTGGTCAAAGATTGTTAAGGAAAAGAAAAGCCAAAGTTACTACAAGCATTGAATTCAAGAGAATATGGCATTGAACCACCGTACTTTAGGCCTTTACATGGACTCTTACTTAGGCCTTTATTCTCTTCATATCAAAACCAAGAAGAAAAGATGCCTTTATTCCTTGTTCTCGTGGATGTATCTAAACTAGTTAACGTGCACATATTGTTGCTACGTACTATAAATTCTTGTTGATTAGGTTCGACTACACACAAAAATGTAAACAGGAGAGGAAGAGTCTAATAAAAATGATAGATTACAACGAGAGTCCAGTGCACCTCAGAGCATAAGAGAGTGTTCCCATCTTATTTTTATGAAGCCTTTTATTAGTGAATGCTGAAACCCACCAAATGAAACTCCGATCAATCATCTAAGAAATAGTATGACCCTGCCGCCTTCTGCTCTCTATCCTTGAGTGACTCTAGTTTGTTAATCCTTGGCCTGAAGTTAGTCGGATCACGTCTGAATGTAATGTTCAGGTGCTGCAAATACAAGAACACACATTAACAAGTTTCTTATGTAAGACTAGGACTGCTCATTCATTTTGTTTAAGAACCAAAAGCTGTTGTAGATTAAGATCTATTACCGATAAAAATAAGTTCATTCCACTCAGCAGCGACTGTGGAGAATTAGCAATGCACTTGACGGCTGGTTGTCCTTGGTACACAATGACTCGGTCAGCAAGATAAGTCGCCATTACGAAATCATGTTCTACAATAAACGCTGTTTTCTTTGCGTGTAAGATGAATCGCTTTATCACTTTTGAAGCTGTTATACGTTGCTGTGAGTCCAGATGTGCACTTGGCTCATCAATCAGGTAGATATCTGCAGGCTTCCCAAGGCATAGAGTTATAGCAACCCTCTGCTTCTCTCCACCTGAGAGGTCGCATATCTGTTGATCCAGCAGCTCTTCAATCAGGAGCGGTCTCACTACATCTGAAACAAACTGAGGATGCACATATGCATCACGGATCCTGTCACACAGCAACTGTCTCACCGTACACACACGTTTAGAATCAATCCCTTGCGGTTTGTACGATACGTTGAATGCTGGAATACCCTTTTCATCTGGGAATGCACCTGCCTGTCAACATAGGACACACAGTTAAAGTTTCTCTGTCATACAAATGTCTAACTACAGGGTGCAAGTGGAGGAGTAGAAATCTACCAGCATCCGGATAAAGGTTGTTTTTCCTGTGGCATTCTCCCCAAGCATTACGATTATCTGAGAGTCTGTGAACTCTCCTTCCATCACTTCCAGCTTGAAATTCCCAACTGTCTTGGTCATGTTTGGGTATTTGTATCTGGCATAGGACTTCATGTCCCCATCACTCTCTATGGGAGTATCAGATACCTTCGAAAGAAACAAAAATAACCATATCAGTTACAAAATATCCACCGCTTCTCTTGTGAAGGGAGGGCAGTTAGAAAAGAGAACAAAAAACTATACCTTGAAGGTCAGAGATTCATCCCTGAAACGCAAGTTTTCTGTGGGGATAAATCCGGCCAAGAACACGTTGATTCCTTCTCTGACAGAAAACGGGAGCGTCACCACACCATATGCTGTCGGTTTTCCATACAAACAGCAAACGAAATCTGACAAATAGTCAAGCACAGCGAGATCATGCTCCACCACAATAACGTAGCTGCAACAAAATCCAAGGCCATATGTATGTAAGCACAGTATATTATGTACAAGAACAGCAAAGGGATGATGATAAACTCGAACCTGTCAGGCCTGAGGAGTGAGCGTATAACTTGAGCAGCTTTGAGTCTTTGCCTCACATCAAGGTAACTCGATGGTTCATCAAACATATATATCACTGCTTTCTTCAGGAAAACTGCAGCAATGGCAAATCTCTGCAGCTCTCCACCAGATATATCTGCTGGTTCACGCTCCAGGATGTTGTTCAACTCCATATCAGCACAAATCTCAGCCATCAACCCTCTCTCGTCCAGCTTCTTAAGTGTATCCCCAAGCTTACCGCGAGCAATTTTTTTTATTTGGTCTACATGTTGTGGCTTTATAACGGCCTGTCATAAGAAGTGATAATTAGACTCTCGCCTACAGAACTGCTTCCTTCGGAGAAAAAAACATCAAAGATGAGTTTCCACCCTACCGTTAGATCCTCTTCTACGAGTCGGGTGAAATAGCTTTGTAGCTCCGACCCGCGGAAGTGATTCAAAACTTCTTGCCAGTCCGGAGGATTCTGCTCGACATGGAACGTAATATAAACAAGGTCATATATCAGTTACAGAGACAATAAGGTGTTCAAACTCTAGAGAAGATACAATTACCTTGTATCTGCCAAGATTTGGTTTGAGTTTATTAGCCAAGATTTTTAGAGCTGTAGATTTTCCTATACCGTTTGTTCCAACCAAACCTAGGACTTGCCCTGGCCTCGGAATTGGAAGCCTGCGGGTGGGGATATATAGTTCTCATAGTGATTGTTAAACAGAATCAACAAGCCAAAGAAAAAAGAAATTACTAAGCTTACCTGTGCAACTTGAAGGAGTTTTCCCTGTAGCGGTGGATCGTATCTTTTTGCAAATCCTTGGGAAGATTAACAATCTGAATGGCTCCAAACGGACACTTCTGCAATTATGTAACAACAAATCTAGCTTAATGTGTGCAAGTGTTATTGTATAACAACGAATCTCACTTAATATGTCCAACTTGAATGTGTCGTAAGCAATTATTAACCTTCACACATATGCCACATCCTATACAGAGCTCTTCTGACAAGAAAGCAGTCTTAGAAGCAGAAGTCACCTCGATACAAAGTCTCCCTAGAGTGAAAACCACAACAAAGGAGGTTATTCCACACTGTAAAAGAGGTTAGCCAGCAAATGGAGACTGAGAAAAAGTACCTGTCTTGACAACTGGACAGCTCTTCTTGCACTCCTGGCGACATTTCTTTGGCTTACACCGGTCATTATTCACAATAGCAATCCGTGTCAATCGATCCGCCATCCTACAAAGATGATACTACAAGGTACAAAAATCGATTATTGAGGATGTTTGCTTTGGCAATGATCCTAGATGCTGGAGACTGGCATGTGAAAATAAATCTTAACAAAGCTAGTTTTTAACAAAAACAGTGATTAGCTAGATCAATAGCAAGGACCATATATCCACAACACAGAATGTAGCAACTACCAGAAGAAAGTTTAAAACCACATGACCAGAGACAATAGCCAAGCAAATCCAAACACGTGATATCCCGTAACTACTGTTTGTGAGAAAGAGAAGAAATATAGTGACGTGGATTAGTGGAAGTTGAATTGTTGTTGACGGAGTGTTCATAATAGAAAAGGTAAAGAATAGCTTGTTAGGTATAAAAGAAGTTAGTGCGTGAACAATTGGTGCCATTATTAAGGGGATCAAGATTGCAAGCTTTGACAATGAAAGAGTTAGGTTCTTATCAATACGCAATTCAGGTTCATAAGGAATCTGTGTCACTGTATAACAAGTAAATGTATGCACGAAGCACAGATTTTTACCAGTTAGAAATATAAAAATCACAGAATTTACAATAGAACAGTCCTCAAAAAGCACAAGTTTTTCGCTTCAAATAAGAAATTTAACCAAAACAAAGCACAGAGACTTGCAGCATAGAGTGTAGAAGAAACTTGACAACCAAAACGAAAGTTCAAACCCCACATAAACAGAGACAAAAGCCAAACAAATCCAGACCAAAACAAAATCTAAACACGCAATTCAGGTTCATAAGGAATCTGTGTTAACGTATCACAAGTAAGTAGATGTATGCACGAAGCTGAGATCTGGGAAGCTTCAAAAAGAGTTTGAAACTTTACCCATCAGAAAGAAGGAAATCACAGTGCCCACGTCAAATCAAGCATCCGAAAGCAAAAAAATTTAAGTTTCACAGAAAGAAATTTAACCATAACAAAAACAAAGAGATGGAATTTCGTGGGATGAGCATCGATCAACCAAAAAGCAGTAAAATTATAGAATTGCCCATGAATTGAGCCAAGAAAAGACGAAGAATTGATTAAGCATCTCGGATCAAAACGAAATAGGAAACAAAAAGTGGATACATTTACCGTAAAGATCAGATCGGCGATGAGAAGATTGAGGTAGGAGAAGCAACGGGAGATTAGGGTTTCGATTTCGTATTACTATGGATTTTAAAGCCCTTTGTTTTGTTTTTTCCTTTGTCACAATATGCAAAGACAAATAATAAATAATTGTTGGACCCAAAAACCAAAAAGTGTAATAAAATACTATGTTTTGGGATCTTCAATGATACGTGTGTTGCAATTGGTATAAACTCCTAAGTTACAGGAAGTAGAGGTAGGACCATTAAAATCTATATAACATATCTTATTATATTATATAAAGGAAGGTTTCTCGAAGTTAATAATTAATAGTATGTTTCTATTTGTCAAATCCAACGATCATAATTTTTCGGTGATAACAATTAAAATAAAATAAAATAATAACTATATCACAAGTATTTATTTCTATTTGAAAGCTTATTATATAAAGGAATAATAATTATGTCCTATTATATTGGTAACTGGATGGTGACAAAATTTATATGATATTGGTTTTTTGTATAATAAGATATCTTTAATCCTAATCCTAACATAATTTAATTAGCTAAAACTTTGCTAGATATTTATTCATACGTAAGATCTCAATTCTAATCTAAAAGGGAGTTGTGAATATTAATCTCTATATATTATTATACATCAAGGTTGCATTTAATCATAATCCAAAGCGTAAAACAAGATATTGAGTGTAATATAATAAGAGATTATTATAATATATTACGCATTGAGGTTGCATTTAATCCTAATTTATATCGATATTGGTGATGAGATAATAAGATATCTTTAATCATAATCCTAACAGAATTTAATTAGTAAAACTTTGCTAAATATTTATTTATACGTAAGATCCTAATTCTAATTTAAAAGGGAGTTGTGAATATTAATCTCTATATATACATAAACACATTAAAACAATTACAACTCGGGAATCACTTTTCTAACTTTCTTCAACTTAATCTTTCTCTTTCGTTTACAAAATTTCTTCAACTTAATCTTTCTCTTTCGTTTACATTCAACGCAATCATTCGTTTATATTCAACGCAATCAAAACAAACAAGCAAAAAAGTATATATTTAAAATTAAATATATCATTATTTTATTTAACTATTATTAATATGATATTTTATCAATATATATATGTGTGTGTTTTATGAATGATAATCTTTACATCTCAATTTTTATTTTTATAGGTTGAATAACAATGAACACAAAAGCTAAAAACAATACAAATTATTTAACAATCGATCAATTAATCCAAAAACGTTCGTATCGTCGTACGGTGCTACGTGTTTTAAGGAAGTGGGAAGCAAGAATTTTAAGTAATAACAATGAGCTTATAAGAGTAAACTTTCTCTTACTTGATGAAAATGTAATATTTTTTATATTTATTTTTTCCTTATTCAAAAATATTTTTATTATTCAACTAAAACTTAACTTTTTTACAACAGGAAAATATTATTCAAGGTTTTGTGCATCATTCTCTTCTAGAAAAGATTGGGAATGCATTACGTAAAGGAAGTGACTACTTTTTGAAATATTTTTTGGTTACTTCTATAAAATATGACTACTTCTATAAAATATGACTACTTTTATATATCTATAAAATATCGATTTTTTAGTGAAGTGTTAAGAGTATACAATTACAAATGGAGACAAATTAATTATATATGAATTATATAAGATTCCACAAAATTTGCTATAGAAAATTTCATCATCATCGTCTCTTGCAGTCATATTTTATTTCGTAGTAATTTGAATTTTCCGGGTTAGGTAGTTTATTTTCGAGTTTTATCCTTTTCAATTTTTTCAAAATTAATATCTGATTTGTGTATTATAATTGCTTACCTCTTGTAGACTTCTGTTTTTAGATATATTTTTGTTATCCACCAAATATTGAATTTCCTCTATATTTTGTTAATATAATCAGATGAAAGAACTGGTTTTTGACTTAATCACCAGTCACTTTGCTACCAATAATCCCCAATCCAATGTTCACAAGTCACTTTGTTAATACACAGATGTATTTTGTTAAGCTTCACTGCAACTCCAAGCATCTTCTTACCTTAATCCAATGTTCCCAAAGTAGAATAAGAGTTTAATCCACTAGAAAATGCTGATTGGTTTGATAAGACACTGTTTTTAACCATCTTGGAGAATATACCCGACGTACAATCAAAATAACACATTTTATTTTTCTTGAGAAAAATAAGAAAATATTGGTAACAAAGTTTCAAAAAAAATACAATTTTGTTTAAAGGAAATAGTAAAAATCATACATCTCGTACAAAGACATTACCTAACCTAAAATGTAAAAAACTTTGGTTAATTATTGACGGACCATAATTATTGTACTTCGAAATGTTCATAAACACTGTAAAATCTAATATGAAAAACCAAAGCTTTTGATCTTTTTGTACTATTTGTATTTCTTTCACAATCTCATCAAACTGTCTTTCTCGAAGAGAATCTCTAGAGAAACCTCATGTTTTTTTTATCATTTCCCACACGTATTTTTTAAACATTGCAAGTTTTACGATCATTTTTTCTGTTATCGTGTCCAGCATGTGTTCTCAACTGATTGAATACAATCAATGATGCCTCAATTTTAGTCCAAAACTTGAATCAAACGTCAAAAGATAACTTAAATCTATGTCGTGGCATCTAAAATGTTGTATATTTTCTGCGTAAACCATTTTTCGAACCGTTTATCGTAGTAGCTTATCTTATCTATTATTATATTTTTCTCTACCACTCAAAATACGTCATTAAGCTCTATACGAACAAAATATTTAGGTAAAACAAAATAATATGAAAGAGAAAAAATAAGTAGAAACTACAATAAACTACATATTTCATAACAAATCCACACTGAAACTTGTTCTTGATCCTCTTCTCATCAAACATCTTCCGAGAATCCTCTGTTATTTTGCAGTTTTCATAAAACGTTATGTTTATTTGCTTAAACATATTCAAGGCATCATCTACTTTACCAAACTGTAAAACCCCATAAACCTATTAAGCAAAGCTATCTTGAAACTCTGTTTATGCTGTTGCTTAACTGTGTAATGCTTTCTTAAGTTAATGTTGAGCAACAACGTAAATAGAGAAAGAGATTGCAGAAACTAAGAGAAGAAACACCAAACAATTAACAAGTTCAACAATATCAAAGAATAATTTTGTCCTACAAACTCTGTTTTTCCTACTATTATATTTAACTATTTGACCAAAAATACTTCTCTCTTGAAACACAAAGTTTGGTTTTTGACATCTCAATCCCAAAGTCAACAAAGTTCGTTCCACTATTATCAAATATACATATTTTACAAATTGTGGAATAAATAACTATTGTAACAATTTCCTCTTATTGTATCAATCAAACCATGAAAAACGTCATTTGACCAATTTCGAGATGAAGAAGCCATAAAGAGAGGTGATTCTAGAAAAATCATGGAAGTGAAGAGTACAGATTGCTCATGATTTAGCAGTAGCAGATTGATACTGTAGTAAAGCTCACTTGTGAATGTTTTGTGTAAGTGTTGTGAATATAGATCTAAAAGACAAATCGGTTTATAAGTTCCCAAGGAAGATGATTCCTTGGTACATCTTGGTGAGTAGACACTCACAGATATGGCTTCTCTATAGTCGCAAGAACAATTACAATACTTGAGTTACAAGAACAAGAAACACACCAAGATCCAATCTCTCACACTCTCTCTTATGTCTCTCTTCTACTCAAGGTAATACCTCACCCCTCTCTTGTGATCTCTCTACTCGGTTATAAAGACCAAAACAACATATCATCATGCCAGCTTTCCTCTGACAAAATCCCATCTTTGCTCAACCTTGACCCAAAGGAAACTTTCTTTTTCAGGTAAAAAAGTTGAGAAAATTGGCCAAAACTGGCCCATAAAACCGTGTCCCATAAAGTGATTCAGGTGTCATAAAACCGGCCCACCAGAAGAAGCTTTGATGTTGATCCATTACCTTACGGATCATGGACCTTGGCTCACGACTCGGTCCACTTCAGCCCACGAAGAATAAGAAGACGGTCCACAGATACCATTGTCTCTTGGGTTTTTCTGATGCAACTTTAAACAAGTTTCCACTTTTTGACTGGTTCTCGTCTTGATCACAAGTCACTTTTCCCAAGTGAAAGTTCGAAAATTCTGAAGTCACTTTGCTACCAATAATCCCCACAAGAACACATCCCATTTGTGAAATGATGAAATCGAGTTGGATCCCTTAAAACAATCTCTCGTCCAACAACTCTTGATATCAACTTAATCACTGAGTGACAATCTTCACAAACTCGTAGATTTTTCATCACTGTGACTGTACTTCCTTCTACTGTATTAATCAACCCAAACGCAATAGCAAGCCTTTCACTGTGATACCACAACATCTCCTCTTTCTGTTCATCTTCAACATCATGTAAAGCAGATCTATAATCAGGAACATACCCAAGTTCCTTCAACTTCTCTCTCAGAAACTCCAGCTTCTCATACATTCTCAAGCAAAGTGGTCGATCACCCGAGAAAAAGTCGTGCTTTCTCCCTCTTATTACAATCCAACTGCTCCCTGGTTTCTTCGTTATCCCCTTCTGCTTCATCTTAACTCTCAATTTCGATACGTTTGACCATCTACCAGCAGAAGCGTATATATTCGACAACAAGACATAAGGAGCACTTGATTTCGAGTCCATATTATAAATGGCTGCAGCAGCTTTCTCGGCTCTGTCTACATCAGAATGCATCCTACACGCACTAAGTAAAGCCAACCAGACCATTTCATTAGGTTTCACAAGCATGTTCTCAATAAGCTCTTCTGCTTCTTTCAGTTCCCCGCTTCTTCCCAAGATATCAACCATACAAGTGTAGTGTTGAATATTTCTGTCGACATGATTTGGTCCGCTTGACATGTAATCAAACAGCTTTCTTCCTTTCTGTAAAAACCCACAGTGACTGCAAGCAGAGAGCAAGCCAGTGAAAGTGATCTCATCTGGCTTATGATTATATCGAATCATTTGACCAAATATCACAAATGCCCACTTTCCACGCCCATGCTGCGAGCAGCCAACAATAATGGAATTCCATGACACAATGCTCTTCTGCAGGATATCTATGAACACTACAACAGCATCGTTCATGTTACCACAATCGCAGTACATCACAACAAGAGAATTTCCCACAGAGGCATCAGTGCCTAAACCAAGCTTGACAGCAACTCCATGCATCTCCCTACCGTAATCCAATATTCCCAAAGCAGAGCAAGAGTTTAATCCGCTAGCAAATGTTAATTGATTCGGTCTGACATTGTTTCTCAACATCTCAGAGAAAACACTTAACGCATCCTGATGCTTTCTGTTTAGACTATACCCAGACAACAGAGCAGTCCACACAGCAACTTCTTCATGAACCTTCTCGTCAAACAGCTTCCGAGATTCCTCTGTTCTTTTGCAGTTTGCATAAAACGTTATGAGCGAAGCAGATACATATTCGTCATACAAAAATCCCAACTTGATTATCAAGCCATGAACTTGTTTACCCATATTAAACTCTGGAGCATTTGCACAAGCGGTGATTGCACAAGTGAGTGTTCTTGAAGTCGATTTTATTCTACAACCCAACATGTTCTTGAACAAAACGAGTGCTTCTCCAGTTCTCTCATTCTGATCTAACCCACAGATCATAGTCGTCCACGAAATAACATTTTTCCTAGGCATTTGATTAAACAAATTCAATGCATCGTCTACTTTACCAAACTGTAAATACCCATGAACCATTGCATTCCACGCTGCAGTATCTCTCACATGCATTTGATAAAACAATTTCTCTGCTTTATCAACCTTACCTGACCTAAAACATCCATTTACCATTGCTGTCCATGAAACAACACTTCTCTCCGGCATTTCATCGAACAACTTCACAGCAGTATCCATATCTCCACACTCCAAACATCCACTAATCATAGAATTCCACGAGATAACATCTCTTACAGGCATTTCTTTGAACAGATTTAATGCATCAACCAATCTGTTGTTCCTTGTGTATCCCGAAATCATCTTGGTGTATAAACTCACATGAGGAGCTGGTACCTGATTGAAAATCTCTCGAGCCTCGTCGAGTCTTCGGTTCCACAAGTAATCACATATCAAAACTTCACGATCCTTGAACTCCATGGCAACTGAGAAACTCCTGTAACATTTCTCATGGAAAAATTGAGAATCGAAACAAGAAAGAGAGAAACTTCGAAACCTGAATCGTTGAGAAATGGCGCGATTCACCATTCTTGCAACGGTCACCAACCAGAAAGCCACAACTAAAGTACATATTCTAAAGCTTTGGGCTTTAAGCTTTCTCAAGCTTTGAGCTTTAAGCTTTCTCAAGCTTTGACCTTTGGACGTTACAGGATCAAAAAAGGTTGATAATTTTATTCAAATTGTTAATTTTTATATTTGGAGGACTGAATAAGTTAAATATTCGATATTTTCGGTTGAAGATCTGAGATTGTGTTGATTCTGAGTTAATCATCATAAATTCGAGAACCCAAGTTGTAAAATCATTCTGTCACTCTTCAAAAATGCAAAATGTAATAAATCCGAAATTGTCAAAGACAAAAAAAAGAACTGAACTTGATGATAACTTCTAAGACATTCACCTCGTCTTCCTGGCTACGTAACCTAGCAAGCCTGTTGGTAACAAACAATGTCAAGCTGAGAAGCTCTCTCCACAATAGCCTTTCTCTTCTTTGTTGAGACATTGTGTGCAATCTCTGCACAGTAAGTCCTGAGAAGAAGAAGAAGAAACCATTAGAATTTGGCTGAAAGATCTCAGTTCCATGTGGTTTAGGGTATAAGTAGTAAGTACCTGTTGTGCATCATGAGTAACTCGAGTTCAGAGGTGTTGTGAACGACGAATTTCTTGAATCCATTGGGGAGATAGTGACGGGTCTTTTTGTCAGTTCCGTAACCAACATTGGGCATCAAAGTGACACCTTTGAACTTTCTTCGAACTCGGGAATCAATACCCTTAGGCCTCCTCCAGCTTTCCTGAACAATAACAATTTGAAAGAGAAAAGAACCATTAGAGAATGAAAATGAAACACATTGTTAGAGAATCAAAACAGCCTTCAGACAAATGACATTGATGAGAAATCTAAACAGGTTTAAAGTAACAGTAAGCTTATCAAGTAAGACCTGTAAACTTCAATCTCTGCCCGTATAAAAACGAAGTATTATAAAATGCTCCTAATGAACATTGAAACAATCAATGAATCCTCAATCACCTCCTAGAGTTGATGCAGTGAAATAGTCAATCCCAGAAAGAAGAAAATGATGACACTTTCAAATGATTAGACTTAGAAGATACAACTTGTCATCATTTTCCTTACTATCAAGGCCTGAACTTTAGAGACTAACTAACAAACCATAAAAATTCCACTAACACCTATGAAACAAATTTGAATCTCTCAAACTGAAATGAAAACATATGCTTACCTTGACAGTGATTCTGCGATCACTTTGAGGTCTGATGAATTTGGCAGTCCTCTTCTTCACGACCTTCTTCGTCAGCAATGGAACCGCCATTTTTACAACTCTTCTCTACAAAATCACACATCGATTTTAACTGAAATATACCGAAAACTGCACAAATATGAGATTCATAGAGAGAACTTACGGATAATACGAACTCCAAGCTTCCTCCGCCGCTTTGAGAAAGGATGTTTTTTGGATGACGGAAGTTTTATTATATAAACAACATAAATTAGGGCTTCTCTGTGTAAAGGTCAAAAATGTAATTTCATGGAGTCAATACTGGTCAGTAGAATCAACGGCTGGATTTTGAAGCTAACCTAAAAGTACACAACCAACGGTCGGATCTTAAGATTTTCAATATAATAGGCTTAGGTAGGTGTGGACATATGGTTCCTCGGTTCAGTTCGGTTCGGTTTGTTCGGTTCTCGGTTCTTAAAATAATGGAACCAATGGATACTTTCTAAAATTTGGTTCGGTTTCGATTCGGTTATCCTCGGTTCCGGTATCAAATGGATACTTGAAATTGGAACCAAAGAGGAACCAAAATAAATTTGGTTCTCAATCGGTTCATGTGCAAAATGGTTATTTAGACAAAACACTTTAAATAACTATTTTGTTACAAAAGAGCGTACACAAAACCGAACCGAAACCAAAAAATTTGTTTCATTCGGTTCCATTCAGTTCTTTGGTTCTAGTTTTTATGCTCAACTAATCTTAGAAGTAATAAAAATCAATTAATGGATTAGTTTCGGTTTTCGGTTCGGTTCCTAACCAAGAACCGAAGTTACCTAAATTATCGAACCATTCGGTTAATTTTTGGGAACCAAACCGGAACCGAATTTTTGATTCGGTTCTTCAGTTCCGGTTTTTCTGCCCCGCCCTAGGCTTAGTATTCAACTTTTTTCTAATACATTTGAGATTTAATAAGATTTATACCCTTAATTATAGAATTTTTTGCTATGAATAACACCAATATGAACTTATTTAATTGGATCATATTTATGCATTCTTTTATGTATCTATTACAAGTTTACTTAGACAAAAGCTTTTTAGATGTAAGGACAAAAACCTAGAAGCATAATATACATATTCTAAACTGTGATGTTCATCAAACAAATCTTAGCTGGTGAAGCACATTCACTCAAGACTCTGTAAATATCAGAAGTAAACTCAAACGAGTTTGGTTCTGATGGTACGAACTCAACCCACTCTTTTTCAACCTTCTGAACATGTGAATTCATCTTCTTAACAGCTTCGAACTCAATTGTGCCCTTCAACTTCTTTAGAAACTTCATTGAGAATATCATTTCGAAGTTCTTAACATCAAACTCTCCATTCACTTGAATCCCAATCTCTGCTCCTTTTGCACTGGCGAATCCAATAAGCATTGGACTGATGTGATGTTGTGAAGGTTGAGATTTTGTTTCAATGCTGTGTACCTATAAATATGCCAACATCTTAAAGCTTCATGCCTTTTACCAAATTAGAAGGAGAACATCAAAAATGATCAAACATTTCTGGATATGAGTTAGATCAAAGAGATACCTGAAGATAATTGATTCCCAGGCTAGAAAGAGAGTCTGTAATTCCATATAAAGCAAGGATGCTCAAGACTCCTCCAGAGCCAACCGGGGACTTAAGCATCTCCCATGGAGATTTCATCAAAATCTTGTGTTTTTTGAGTTCGTCTGGTGAGCTACAAACTACTGGAAGCGTTTCTTCTTTGAGAAACCAGATCTAAATATTAGTAAGGATATGGATTTTGTTAGCAAAAGCCTTCATATTATCTGACACCTGAAATGCAAAAACTATCCTAGGAGGAACTAGAGCGTTAACCTTTTCTGATTCAAATCCAAAATAATCATTATCCTGAAATAGATTCTGCAGAGCTTCAATAGTATCTTCAGGGGAAACTATGACAAGTGGCACACAACCACGATCTTCTTCCTGCACATTATCCAAAAAATATCCGGTAAAGTCATAAGTACATGACAAGAAAAATTCATGATTATGAGAATACCGAATCAGCTAACCTTTGGGAATCTCTGCTCATCATCAAGTAGCATATTGAGGTACGACACTGCAGCATTTTCACCTTCTAGTTCTTCGTTCTCGTGATCATTGAGAACCAAACAAATAGAAACTTTACCCTCAGAGAATAGACTTTTCCCTTGTTGAAGGAAACTGAAGTTATCACCCAATGTCTCTTTGCTTGCATCAGAACTGAGACATTCCCGTGACACATTCAGAGTACATTCTGATTCTCTAGCTCTCAGTGCATTGATTTCCTCAGTTACATTCCATCTAATTCATCAAGATCCAAATAAAAAAATGAGAAAACAGACTTCACGCAAATATTAGGAAACTTCATGGAGTTATTAACCTCTTCGGTGGGGTCTCAATACTTCGCACAGCTTTCTGAAGCAATGTGGTGTTTACTTCAACTATATGATCAGCAAGCAAATTCCTTTGAGATTTTTCTCCACACCTTAATCCATCAAATACATGCTTTTGCTCCAATTCACATAACTTCTTTTTAGCAGCAATAAGACGCTTCTGCTGCTTTTTCCTTTCTTTCCATTCCTGCAATGACCAGAATGTAGAGTTTAAGAGACCAAGAAATATCACAATGGATTAGCTGAACAATATGAAGCGCGAAGAAGAATATGCCTCACAAGCTGCCGCCTTTCTTTCTTGGACCGATCATCTGCTCGTACATTCACCTCTAGGAGGCCTTTTGGGGGAGTTATATACATCTCCTTTCTCTCTAAATCAACAACTGGAACAATTGCGTCTACAAAAGGTATCCACACAAGATGATTGGTTTTTGCACTCCCATTGCTGACTTCCATAGATGAATCAAGCAATACGTGTAGAAGATCATTTCCCCCATTGTCGAAAATATTAGCAACAGTTCCAACAAGTTGACCGGTCTCCTGTATAAATAACTGATTTAAGCAAAAGACTTCACATTTCCAATAAATTACATAAGATAGAGAGGAGAAATCCACATGTACCTTGAGAAGAACTCTCATGCCTACAAGATCACGACTGTAAAACTCTCCTTCGTCAAGCTCAGGACGATCAACTTCCTCAGCAAGCAGAGTTGCACCAACCAGTTGTCTCACCTGAAAGAAACAAAACCCCCAAATTTTGAAATGTAACAAATCATGTTCTATTGTTTCTTTTGAATCTCGTGGAACACTACACTACCTGATCAACATCGTCCAACCCTCGAAATTTGAGAATCCAACTCTTCTTTGCTGGATGAGGTCTTCCGTCAACTAACTCAACCTCATCAATCTTGTCTTGTCCCATCAATTGTTGTCTCAACCATCTTCTACCAGGCTAATGAAGTAATTATGACAATCATAGAGCAATGTCAAACAATATAAATTTTTCATTTTTCTTTAATAAAAGAAAACACACGAGATCCACAAATTACTCTCCTTTTAATACCTTAGAGAAGCGTAAATCAGGAAAATCGGTGTTCGGTTTTATGCAAATTTCCCCTTGTAGGCCATGAACACCAGACAAGAATCCAACCTCAACCAAATCCAATCCACTGTTACTACTGGTTTCAACAGCTTCATGGGTAGCTAAAGGTCAAAAAATACACAGAGCCAATCAAACCAAGATTCGAATCAGCTCAGTAATCAGCTGCTAAGAGGATACAGAAACAACCCAAAATTCTTGAATTTCCACCGCTTGGGATAGATAAGACAAGAGAACAAAAAACCCACGTAACAAGATTACAAACAAAGAAAACAATAGTTACCGGTGCTACAAACAAGGTCGCTGGATTTCCCACGAGCACTGAAATGACATTTGGGACGAGACAAAGCCGAGACAAGACGAGATTGTTCGAAGCTTAGGAAACGAAGAGAATTACTGGGATTGAATAGTTGAATTGGTGTGAAAGTAATTGAGGACGAAGAGTAGAGAAGCGAAGCTCTCAGCATTATCTTCTCTGCGTAAGCAATGGTGTATGGATATGACCAAAGTCGCAAAAACAACTAACCAAAAAATCAAAATCCTGACTTTATGAAGAGAAGTAGAAAACTCTCTGTTTAGAGCAGAGGGTTCGATGCTGGAAAGTGGAGACTTTGCAGAAGCCTTTGAAGGTAACACTCTTTCTTTGTCTCTGTTGCACTTTCGACCATTTCATTTCTGTGAAGTCTAAATAAAACAGAGTCGCAATCTTGTTTCATTTCAGTGAAGATTGGAGAAGGAATTTATGTCGATACAAAACCAAGTATTGTGTGGTAACATTGGTAGAAAATGGAAGTTTATTAAGACTCTTGAATAGTTTTCCAATAAGTGTAGAATTGAGTTTATATTAAAGATTTTCTATAGATTGTAGAATAATGGTTACAGTATAATGACTGCTAAAGGGTACTCTCCTGACCAAAACAAAGAACATGTGACTGCTTCTCTGGTTCCTGGAAAATTCACTCAGTGTAACATCAAAGATCAACACTAACTTGAACCAGTTACAGAACATAAAGAAAAAGTTATAACCTGGGAGGGTACAAAGAAACCTCAAAAACTGGTAAACAGCAATACTAAAACTGATATATACACTTTATACAATCATCTGTGACTTAACGTGTATGATATTTAAGACAAAAATCTCCTTTATCCTATATAAAACAATGGGGAGAAACAGGACAGAATGAGGTTTTGGACTGGGTTAAACAACAAGAGTGTGAAACAGCTTTCAGTAAAAAGATTACAAGGTTAGCGAGGAAGAAAATAAGCAAAAGAAGCTTGTTAGACCAAAAAAGAAAAAGGACAAGTAAATATGGATTTAAACTTACCTACTCTTGTCATTTCCTTAAAGCGTATAATATAGTTAAGGTTCATTACTTCTTTGGATGATATCTGCACATAAGGCATGCAAGATCATAAAAACTTTAATGAGGATTATAGACTATATAAATACCATTAACTTGACCCAATCATTGCATATACGGTATTCCTCCCACCTTGAAGGATATCTCATCTACTGTTGCAAAGCCAAGAGGCGAAAACGTAGGATATATTTGTTCAGAACCTTAAAAACCACCATAGATAGCTTTCTCTGTGCTTATATGACTAGCAAAGAAGTGGATTTACCAGTTCAAGTAAGAATTCAAGCTCAATTAACAATATATTAGAAGTCTAAAGAGAGAGACATGAATGCATTTCGGTTAACTTCCAATATGATTTCACGCAAAAATAACTGATTTGTACACATCCATTATCTCGGCTTAACCAAACTGTACATTTGTAACAAACTCCAAGATTTTCTAGGATCTATCTTGGCAGAGAAGAACCAGCAAAATAACAGGATTTACGAGCACAACTTCTATTCAGAAGATTCTAAAAAGGCGAGCAAGCAAGGAAAACTTACTCACTAGACTCAACGAGCTTATTCTTTGGTTACCTAATTAACGACCTAAAAGAGATATGAAGAACTAAATTAAGGGCCAACTTATGACTAGAATTCAAAGAAAAGAAATTAGAATCCGCACTCAGGTATATATAGAAAAAGAAAAGGAAGCCTTTATTCCTTGTTACCAAATCTCCTGCCAATGATAGGCCGAACATCATCAGCAACAGCCAAACTTTCCAAGAAGGGAAGTATCGAAATCAAACCATCATCAGCTGGATCATCGTACCAACTTTTGATAGGGATCCCATTATTTATTTGCAATCTGTATACCTGAAATAATTAACAAAGACAAGAGTTAGATGATCAAAACAGAAATGATGATGGTCAAGTGTCCACACCAAGAAAGCTCGACTCTTATAATGTGACAGGTTTTCTTCAAACTGAAGTTGATGATTGTGACTTGTGTCCTTTCATGAAATTATTAGCGTTCACGGTAATAGAGTATAATAAATATAAAGAAACACCAGACGTCAATGAAAAATTTCAAGATCATGAGCATATCTTAAGATAAAGTACCTGTGGACAGTTGTCAATTATAGCTACTTTGGCCAGATCAAGACCCAGAACAGTTAAATCCTTGGTGTAAATTCCATCCGAAAAAATGCATGAGTCCCGATAATAACGCTGTGATATGAACTTTCCTTCAGGGTCCAATATATCTAAAAGTTGAGAGGCATAGATGCTGTGACTAGCCGTGAAGATAACAACATGAAACAATTCTACCACCCTCTCCAAGAACCTGTAAAGGTGTGGCCTTTGTTTCACATAGACAGTGTTTTCTTGCATGTTGAAAAAGACTTTGAAGGAAAAGTCTGCAACTGTACACGATTCCAGAGTCGAATGGACCAAAGTTTCTGCATTTGAGAAAAAAGACATTAGGTAAGCAACAACTGGTATAACGAATGAGTTCATGATAAGAGATAATCGAGGGATATCATACCATCCAAATCAAGGACAAGGGTCACCGACTTCTTTCTTAGGGTATCCCTGGGACAATAATTTGATACAACATCGGATAATTCCGGCTGATTTTTTATAAAAAGCTGAGGGTCAAAATCTTCAGCTTCAGCATGATCCAGTGCTTCAATATTCTGTGATTTTTTCCGGTTGAATGCTAGAAAAAAGTCGTGATTATCGAGATTGATCTTGTTCTCAACGTCTGACTTAACATCATCTGTGTTGGCTGATCCATCTTCTAAGTAAGGTAGTAACATGTACTGCTCAGGAAACATGTAATGAGGCAAAGGGCTTATTTCGGTGAACGCATCATTGTTTCCACTCTCATCAAACGGTAAGCTCGCAATAAGAACGTCAGAAATATACAAATCAGAAACGTTGTAAGTCTGGTTGTCAAAGAAAATCTTGTTGCTGCTCTCGTCAGCTCCCCACCTGGGTATTTCCCACTGGACGGAGTTTCCTGCCGTAAATACTGAGGAAGATATCTATTAGCTTCTTATGTATCAAACAAAAGGAAAAACTATACCGAAAGCTGAAACAGTAACATATACCTTGATCAGTTCCATCCAGTTCATCATTCAGAACAGGTGAAAATATTGTATCCGAGTTTGACATGTAATTACAAGCAATTTCCTGCACAAGTATGTAATGCCAACAATGGAAAAGTTGGTCATCTAGTATCTGTGAAGAAAAGGAAAAATTAAAGTCAGCTACACATAACAGATCTTACATTTTTCTCGACCGATTCAGAACCATCAACAGCACATGAAAACGCCTGGGACTGAGAAGTGTCTTCGACAAGCATTTTAGCGGGCTCATTGGTATCAATATCCCGAGCAAAAGTATCCACACATGACGAATCTGACACAATTATCAGAGAGAAAAACAAGTATTGATGACACAAGAAACTCAGATTATCTAAACCAAATTTGGGCACAATACTTGTACTAGGAAAAATCTTTACCAAGATGCTGTTTATCATCATCCTGGCAAGTATGAGTAGTAGTTGCAGTCATGCTTTCCAAGTGCCCTGATATTTTTGAGAGAGTGCAGAAATGTTTTGTAGTTGTTTTATGTTTCTTACAGACACCAAGAAGCTTGCTTATCTTACTCTTCATTTCTATAGATGGCATTGGCTCTGTATGTTGAATTATAAAGACCTTGAATCAAGCACATTTAGGTGCAACGAGACCTTATTGAAAGATCAAACCAGCAGAAGCTGCTGCAAAATCAGAACCCATCAAAATCAATCATTGGAATAATCAAACTCAAAATCCAAAAGGATTGAAGAATCTAAGACAGTATAGAATGGAATCACGGGTCATAAAGATAAACTCGTGAAGAAAAACAGACCAAAAGTCAACTTACTCGGAAATAGCAAACCCAAAATCCTAATTCACAGAAAAAACCTAATAAAGATTCGAGAACAGGTCTCTCTATTCTTAATTCACTCAAGAAGAATAAACGAATCAAGCTGAGAAACAAAATCAAAACTTACATGGTCTACTAAAAGTATAGTTCCAAATCCAAATCAAAGATCCAATAAACATAGAATTAAGTCATCGACAAACGAATTTGAGAGCGATTAAACAAAGTAGCGTACAAAACGGAATTTCCGCAGAATTAAAATTCAACATAAACTCACAAAAGGTAATCAAGACCCCCAAATATATTCATAAATCCACACAAAAAAGGAACTTTTACAGAACTAAAATTTAACATAAACTCACCATAGATCATCAAACACACAAATTTAGCACAATTCAAGAATAAAAAAGGAAAATTCTTCTGGAAAACCAGGATAAAATCGAAAGTCTTCCAACAAAATCACGTAGTCATAAGCGAAAAACCCACAAAATAACAAATCGAAAGTCAAACAATACAGAATAAACCTCAAAAATTGTAAAAACTTCAAAAACAGATAAATTTACACGAACTGAAGAAGAAGAGAAGAAAGCGATCGAATTTTGGGAGAAGACGAAGACAAACCTGCGAGAGAGGAGAAGAAGAGAGCTCTTTGGTCGTCGTCGTCTACTTGTAATTGTGGGTCTCTCTCTCTTCTCTCTGGGTTTCTTTCTCTCACATAACAACTTCCACGAACGGTCAATAGAGAATGATAGAAGCTTATGACGGCTCTTTATTGGATATAATCGACGGCTCAGATTTATTCCTTTGGTAGGCGCTTTTATCCAATCGTATACTTACACGTGTCCACTAGACCAGCTGGACTATTCACATAAAAATTTGACGCGTGTTCTTTTTTAAAAATTATTTTTATTTGAAATAAGATTCTTTTCGAGAATTTAGGAGAAAATTGGGGAAAAAAACGATTGTACAACATTTTCTTTTGTCCCAAGCTGAGAACAATACACAGCTTCCATGAAACTCATATAGAACTGATGGAGGTATCAGAAGATTCTGCTTCTTCATTGGCTGCTTTAGATTCTTGACTCTACAAGAAGAGAGAGTATTCTTAGTAAATAGTTTATCTATATAACAAAATTTGAAGGAAGCAATTGGTTTTTTTTGAAGCAGACCTTTTGAATATTACTGTCTTCTGTAGAGACTTCTGGCATTGGGAGTTTCTGTTTATCCTCTTCTGCTCCACCTTGTAACTGCTGTTGCTGAAGATAGAGAAGATACTGTTGCTGTTGTTGTTGTTGTTGCTGTTGCCACTGGAACCACTGTTGTTGTTGTTGCTGGAACTGAATTTGCTGCTGATATTGTGGTTCTTGGCTCTGTTGCTGTGTATTGAGCTGTTTCACTTGTTGAGATGGTGGATACTGAGTTTTGGTTTGAGATTGGTACTGTTTTGACATAAGTCCCACAAGATTTTGATCTAGTTGTGGCTGAGAGTTCTGATTTGGTTGTGGCTGAGAGTTCTGATTTGGTTGTGGCTGTTCAGACATAAGCTGTTGTTGTTGCTGGTAGTAGTTGTAGTAGTAGTAATAGTAATACTGTTGCCACATCTGGTTGTAAGCTTCATTACTCTGCATCGGATCTACTTGTTGGTGATTACTTTGCACTGGAATCTGAGGAATCTGAGTTTGAGGATCAGCAAAGGATGTTTGAACCTGAGATGCAGATTCATGATATTGGTTTTGTGGATTCTGTGAGTCTGGAGGGGATAAAAACATGTGCTGACCAAAAATCTGAGTTTGAGGATAAGCATTGGATGTTTGAACCACATGATGCATCTGAGATTCCTTTTGCAGATTCCGTGAAATGGAGCTTTGCAGCGCTGTGCGATTGTCTCGAGGATCAACACTCATGTGCTGACCGAGAATTTCCTGACCAGTTCCGACTGGATAACAAAACATCTGAGGAGGTTTCTCATGAGAACGAGGTTTTGAATCTCTATGAGTTTGGTTTAAATCTCTATTGTGGTACCTATTCTGACCAGTTTGCCTGAGAAATTCTTGGCTTTGGTAACTTTGGGGACTACGTGAGCCACTAGGTTGGATCACTATAGCATCTGATTTCACAGTTTCTACTGAATCGGATGAGAAGTGAGCTTGTTTAGTGACAAAACCATCTTCTGGTGTGCCTTGGATTGGTAGGCTGATACCACGAGAGCTTGCACCACTTTCATCCGCTTTTAATCCCATGGACAGATAACTCTGTGACTCACACAGAGTCTCCCTCTCTGAAACATTATCCTTTCCTTCAGCTAGATGTCCTGAAGCCAGAAACCCCTGATTAGCCTCAGTGTTTACACAGTCAGCCCGAACAGCATCTTTAGATTGGGTACCCTCAGAATCTAGAGGTAACTCTTTCTTTTCTACTGGTGGTGAATCGACCGTGCCGCTGATGTCTTTGTTTGTTAATCGGTTCTGATTATAGCACTCACGACTCTTCTTTCTTCTCTGAATTAACTCTCTAAATGATTTTCCTGAAGGACGGGATCCATGTAACTTGGCTCTAGCAGAAAGTGGGAATAATTTTATGTGTCGATCCAAAGCCTTCCTCACATCATGGACGGTTCCAGAGAGATCAATAAACTGCTCAAAACCAAAAGCAATTACTAAGTACCAAACACAATACATGTGACCAAGAAATGGGAAAAAGTAAAATAGAGAAGCAAAAAAGACCAAAGAATCTCTGATATGTAAAAGAAATCTCACCTCCATGTATAAATTTGATATCTCCTCTTTGTCTTCTGCACTCAGACCATCAGAGGAGTCTGCCCGGTGAGATATTTCCTTATCTATGATAGGATCTAATAAATCCACTTGTCGAGACCCTCCATGCATCATCAAGAATCTGATAAGTTCCTGTTAGCACAGAAATTAACAGTCATTGAGAAAGTTACAAATGCTAACAAAATTCAGAAACATGATTTCCAATAACACACCTCAAGAAGTAATTTGCAGTGTGGAACTTTTTCATTGCCCTCTATCAGAATCTGAGCTGCCTCATCAGCACTATTTGTAATCTAAGAAATTGTAGAAAACCATAAGATAAAGAAAAAGTTCCAAAATATGTGATGCATTGAAGGTAAGGTAGTGACCCAAACAGTTCCCACAGCTGTAATTTGTAAATAACTGGCGTTAAAACCTTTGCGAGTCGGACACATTACTTACCATGTACTTGAGGCGAGAAAATTGAACATACAGCAACGCAGTGGTTTCCAAATTTTCTTTTCCACTGAGTGTTTTCTTCAGAGCTTCTCTGTATGTGGTAACAGCCGCTTCAAAATTACCCTACATGAAACACTGCAAACTAAGATATCTTGACCCCCAAATCATCAAAAACAAACGGTACCAAGTAATTTATCATTCTTACCAGGCGTTTTTCCATGTTAGCCTTCTGGGTTATATTTTCAACAAAACCAAAACCAAGTTCCTCATTACATTGAGACCGAGCAACTGAAGCAGCAGATGCATCTTTAAAATGTTCCTTGAATCTTTCATTGAATTGATGGATAACAGATGCATCCTACAGTAACATACAAGGGGTCATGCTAACGTATGATCCTAGTCGTTCATCGACCTGTATCTGATTTGTTTTAGATACACTAAAGCGAACACCCCCCACACCCCGCCTTCCATTTACCTTGATAAAAGTCTGTGATGCTCGAGCCAATGCAAAGTTTGCTAGCTCCCTTCCACCCTTGCTTTCTACATAATCCACATAGCGGAACCAGAACTCGGCATGATTAGCGCATGGTATTAAGCATCTCTCATAAAGTTTAATAGCCTGCAATTGAAAAAGAAACAAGTCTATATAAAAACAAGAACGACCAAGATCCAAACTGAATCAGAAACAATGAATACCTCTTACCCAATCAAAGTCCCCAGATGTTTCGGCAAAGCTCAAATATGCATGCCAATTGTCTAGCTGATTAATGTCCAACAGTTCTACATGAAAATAAGGCCTACAGATATGTTTCTCAAAGCAGCTTATTTTCTCCATCAACTGCCGTGAATTTTTATAGAACTGTTCTCCAATTGACAAATATGCATGCAGTGCTTTTGACACACTTGACCTAGAGGAAGGACCCATCAAATCTCTTATAACAATGGAAATTTCCTCATCAGTGTGACGTGTAGGTACTATATCTTCTTCCATGGGGTCTGAAGAAAGGTCTCCATTAACATCTACTCTAAATTTAATATTCTCTTTCAAGGAAGCTGCAATCTTCTTGAAGCTGGAAAATGGTAAAGGAAATGTCTAATGTAATGGAGATACTTAAGCAGCAGGAAGAAGTATCAGAACATCGTAATTGTCATTATGAACTTCTGTAAGATAACATACTTTTCGTAATAGAGATGCAACTTTTTGGATGGATGTATTAGTGTCCTGAGATATACATGAGCTAGTGAACTCCATTGCTTTTGGCCCAGAAGAAATTCTATGTATTTATCCCAAAGCGTGAAGCAAGAATAATCTTTTCCAACAAATGAGAGCCCCCTCTCAAATAATCTGTCACAAGTGAAGCAATTCGCTCCAAATATTAGCCAATATGAGTAAATTGTTGTTCTATCATCAATTGTGTATGCTGAACAACTAAACCAATAATTTCTTATTATAAGAAGAATTTGAATGATGAGTAGTAAGATTGCTGCTGAGTTCCAAACTAAAATAAAACTTTCAGACACTTATTTACTCAAAGAACAAGCTAAAAGCCTACCCAAAATTCAGAAATACCTACTAACATCATGAGAATCTTCATAAGCAGCAACAGCGAAAGCGCAGTAGTCGAGCCATATAGGTACAGAATAAGTAGCTGCTTGTACTGCTCGCTCGAAAACTTCAGCAGCATCTTCTAAAGTGCACAACTCTATCTTATGGTAAGCATATTTCCTCCAATAGCCATGGCATAATGGAAACTCCAACAAGAAAGCATCGTAAACTAAACATAGCTTCTTAATATCAGCCTACAGTAGCAAGTTTCAACTATTTTAGCTCCTGAGAAACAAAACTTTTGAAAAAATCAAGAATGCAATGCAAAGTTGAAAACTTTGCACCACATTGAGTGCGACTTACGGGGAACGAAGTCTCTATTTCAGAGATTATCAAAGTCCATTCATCAAAATCAAGTGCTCCACTAGAAAATGTTTCTTGTAATCTATCGTTGTTAAGGAAATCTACAAATCAAATCAACGCAATAATCTTGTGATTCTTCTATTCGCTGCTTTGACTAATGGCGGCTAAGCTCTGCAATGAAGAAAAACCCAGAAACTAATGCAGAGAGGAAAACTTAGGGTTTACCAGTCGAGTCGTCTAATTCCGGAGGTTGTTGCATTGAATCCCCAGCGGAGACGGCTACCATATACTCCATCGTCGCCATTAAAGAACACGACTTTTTTTTTCCTTTTACTCACAGGGAGCTTGTGAGGTGTTTAAATACGATCTCTTGATGGGTTTTGACCTTTATTAGCAATGCTAAAATCTTCTTAACTTTTCATATTTGATTCAGATTTTGATGCTGATTGTACTGAGCATATATGACGGTGTGA
>JAKUCM010007076.1:0-21686 GCA_023374145.1 Lepidium sativum | reverse complement strand
AAGACAATTATACTTGATTCTTCTAAATTGGTATTTGTAAGTGACATGAATACCAGACTCATCGTCACCATAACTAATGTGTATCCACAAGCCCATCACGGCTACTATATATGGCATATGTCACAAAATGTGAGAGCTCATGCTTCTAATACCAACAAAGTTATAGTTGGTTGCAAATTCATGGAGTGTAGAGGAAGTACACAGTTGCTAATTTTAACCGTGAATATATTTTGTTTGTGAGTAGATTTTCGTGTACAACCACATGTTTGGAGGAAAGTACTGTGAAGTAAAAATTGGCAAGGTATGTTTTTCTGGGAGAATAGTACAATATCAACACAAGCAACAATGTGGAATCTATGAATAGTGTGTTTAATAAAGCAAGAAAGTTCTCTCTAATACTCATGCTTAATACAATAGTAAAAACATTTTCGAAGTGGTTTAGTGATTGTCAGATTGAGACAAAGAAAGGTACGATCGAAAACAAATTGGTGTCGTATGTCAAGAATCTAATGCATGATTATGGCTGTTGCCGATAGGTTGATTGTGATGGCAATAAACGCCTTCGAATTCAATACTGTTAGTAGTGATGGGAAGATGTATTTTGTTTGCTTCAAATCAAAGAGTTGCAGCTGCTGAGTGTTTGACATCGTCAAGTATTTGTGTCTCCATGCATTATCTGCATTTATACATTACCATAAGATCGAACCTCGACCTCGTAATATCCCATTGTATGACCTTTGTTCTAAGTATCATTTTTTCGAGTTGTGGGCACTTGCGTATAACATGTCTATTTTGTTGGTGCCCGAGATGTCTCAATGGGATGTCCCACATTTCATCGAAGCTAAGGAAATCATACCTACATACCGAATTATTAAAAAAGGAAAGAAGGAAAGTGAAAAGGATGTCATCGACTGGACAAAGAAGTCCAATATCATCAAACAATAGGAGGTCAAATCTTATTAACAAATGGTTTTATGTCTTATTTGTAATTCTTTGTTATTATAAAAAAGAAATAAGTCTATAACGATTTTCTTTTATTTGTAATATTGTTTGAGGTATTTAAAAGTAAAATAATTGATAAGAAAAACTTAATTCTTAGAAATTAATATTGAGATGGGCCTACTAGATATGTAGTTTACATATAAAAGTACATAAATTACAAAATAGATGTAAATATTGTTTAAGAATAAATTTAAAATAACATTTTTAGACTTAACTACATTAGTACACCATATTCCTTGTAGTTTTAGTGTGACTTTCTAAATTTGTAATCATCTTAGAATTAAAAGTTACAAATATTTATGGATATAGGATTGTAATACATAAAACACTTAGAATTATTAGGTAATATATTCTAATCAACTGTAAAAAAAAAAACAAATTTATAAAGATATAATACTAAGTTTAATGGAAAATCATCAAAAGTATACATGTTTGTAATTTTGTAAAACATGTAACTAGTAGTACAACTATGTTATTAAAAAACAACTAAAATTTTTGTTTTGCACCAACTTCTAAAAGAAAATTTGAGACATTTGAAGACATAATTTCATTATTATATAAACAAAAAATGAGAGACATTTTTCTCTCTTCCTCACTTGTTGCCTCTCTCGACTTCTACTCTTCTCTCGACCCTTTCTCTCTCTCATCGAAATCTTCCCAAATCATATCTCCCATCCACATGCAAAGGCACTCAATAGGAGATTTCATTGTATGGTTTTGATAGATGAGGGGATTTGGTTATTTGGTTATTTATCTCTACGAATTTGGTTTTGATAGGATTTATATTTCAAATTTGGTTGTTTATCTCTACGAATTTAGGTTTATTTAGGTTATTTGATGTAGATTT
Organism: Lepidium sativum; assembly: GCA_023374145.1. Lineage (NCBI taxonomy): Eukaryota > Viridiplantae > Streptophyta > Magnoliopsida > Brassicales > Brassicaceae > Lepidium > Lepidium sativum. The sequence goes on along the minus strand of JAKUCM010007076.1, from coordinate 19,837 downwards.
GTAAGTTATCTCTAGGAATTTAGGCTTGTTTCTGCAAACTGATGATTTATTTTTCTCTCTTCTATCTCGACTTCTTCTCTATTCCGCCTTCCTCTCTCTTCTCTTCTCTCTCGGCTTCTTTCTTATTTGATCTCAATGGTAAGTTCTCCTCTCTCGATTTCTTCTCTCATTTTCTTCTCTCTTTTCTTGTTTTAGTAACAAATTTTGATAAGAGCTTCAATTAAAGTTAGGGTCTTGGTTAGTTAGGGTTTGTTGTTAGATTTTTGAATTTTGATTTTGATTTAAGGTATGTTTAATTTTGAATTAGTCAATTTTGTTTTTGACTGTTTTTAGGTTTACATGGTATCTTGGACCGAGGAGGACGATACCAACCACTCTGAGGAAGAAACCCGTGAAATGTTTAGGCGAATTGAATATATCCAAAATATCGGAAAATTTCTGAGAAATGCCCATGTGGTGAACCTATCATCTTGGAGAATACAAATGAACATACCCGAAAAAAGATTTATTTCAAATATCGAGTGTACAAGGTGAAAACTTGCTTAGTATATCTAGTCTAACTAGTTCTACTGCTTTAACTAACTGATGTTGTTTCCACAAATAAAACGATGACCTCCATAGAAATATAGTGTCGAGGATATGGAAAATAAGATGTTTTTAATGGATAATGATTTGGTTAAGCATAGGGTAAAGGTCGCGGTGCATAAGACATAGGTCTCGTTGCTGAAGATGAAGGTGGGGGAGCATAGGGCGGTGATTGCTATGCTTGTGGAGAAGGTCGAAAAATATTTCGGTTCTTGTAATATTGCCAAATATTTCAAGTTCTATATGTCTAAGTATTTGTTTTTATGTTAGTCTTAGTATGTTATTGTGGTATGTGTATTTAAACATACCACAATAACCTTCAACACTTAAACATGTTTGAAACAAATAAACATAACCTTAAATTAATTAAACACACAGTTCTAAAAGAGTTTTTAACTTATATACACTACCAAATCGTTCACACATTTTTCGCCTTTGCCCTAGTCACTTCCGAACTTGGGTCATAATTTGATGTGCGCTTACATGTTTACACGTATACCACGCTAACACTGGCTGCACTATCATGACGAGTTCCAACAACTTCTTCAAGCATAGGTTCAATAACAACTTCTTCAGCGGCTGCACCATCAATGGGTGCACTATAACCATCACCACCAACGGGTGCATCATAACCATCAATGGGTGCACCATCACCGGTAGCAGTATCATTGGCAGTAGCATCACCATCACTACCACAAACCCCAGATCAGAATTGCCTCAAAAGCAAATAACTACAACCACACACTTAGGAATTGTAAGAAACATCACACAATAGTTAATAAATGAAATTACCAAATGTAAACTAACCTCAAGAGGAAGTACGAAACCAAGGATCGTCACTTGTACCACCAAGACCGTGCCTTTGAAATTCTTCACTGTGTGCTCGAATGTCCATTTGCCCTAAGAAAACTTGTAACAAAAATCGAGATCATCCACAACTCTCAATACGAATCTATCGGTCGGGGTTGCATCTATTCTGCCCTTTGTCGGTGAGTGAATGACATGGCATAAATAGTATAGAACTAACATCTTCAGCCTTGTATTATTATTTTCTAATGTTCCCCAATGCTTCAACATATTCTTCACATCATGGACTCTTATATTTTCCCAAGACAACCCATATGCTTTTTCCAGAACATGTCACTGCCCGCTTTTTCCTCAAAATCAATCGTCTCATATATTCGGCAATTTAGTCCGAGATCAAGACGTGCTCTCTGAGTCCGTAGCGGATCGGGACACCGTTCACAATGAACCAAACTTCTTTTTTGGTCTCCGTTTGAACGGTTCGTAGCAACAACACCCACATGCCCATGGGCTTGTAGTTTTTCTCCATCGATATATTAAATATATGGTGGAACTGCACATGATTTTTGAATCATTCCCTCTCAAAGGATGTCAACGGATGCCTCAAACCATCAAAAATTACCTTGGTTTTATTAATGAAGCACCGAAAAGGAGATCTTCATTTTATTTGGGTACTTTGTCGGATTGAAGTACATATGAGCAGGTAGGAGTGCAGTCGATCCTTCATCATGAAACATAGACACTTATTTAAGCAATTATCGAATTCGTATAACTATAAAGTTATACAAGTTTTACGAACTATGGTATAACTAACTAGTTTTACGAGTTATACTTTTCACCGAATCAATTCACCACAAGCACAATCTCAATCCAATTCACAAACTCCGAAATCCTACCAATTAAGCACAAAAGATTAGCAATGAAATATACATACCATTTTGTCTTCTAACACCTCATCATCTCCTCTTCTAACTTCTTCATCATCTTGTTCTCCTTCATCATCATCTTCCTCATCATCACTTCTCTCATGATCACTTCCCTAGCCATCTCCTTTATCATGAGCATCATCTTCCACTCTTCCTTCATCCTGAACCATTCAATCGAAACATTATTCATATAACATAGATAAATACAAAGGTCACAATGAATATAAAGATTTATGATTATAACCTTAGTGGGAAGAACGACGTCAACTTCTTCACGATTTATATCCTCAACGGGTACGGTGTCAACATCTCCTACACCTCTACCACGCAATCCTCTTCCTTTACCTTTACCTCTTCGTGACCCTTCTGTAGTTCAAACCATGCCTACAAGAAACAAAAAAAAAGAGTAATCAGAAAATTTATTTGTGAAACACAATCGATCATATACACTATCTCAACACAATCTCCACAAGAAATCAATATCCATCATCAACACTAACAATTTTGAAACTCAATCACAACCAGAAATCAATCACAATCATCAGCCTAATTTTGAAATAGAATTTCAGGACATGACACAAAACCTAGAGAGTTCGAAATTATATCGAATCAATTATCGGAGACAATAACTTTTTTAACCAGTTCATCACCCAAATTGTTGTTATCTAGCCAATAAAGAGAATATAACTGATTATTTCTTAATATTTAAGATTAACAAATTTAAATGTAAACCTATATTATTTTACAATAAAAGAAAATTATTTTTTTGTCTCTGATTTCCTTTCTTCTCTATATATTAATCTATTGTGACAAAACAACCCATGACTGGATACTTTATACAACAACTAGCACAGACAAAGTTGATCCCACCTTTAAAGAAACTAATGAGATGAGTTACGTTCTTCATCTGATGCTGAAGAAGACGAAGAAGATTGTCTTCGTCCAACAAGTCCAGGAAGAGGTTGTGGAAGCATTGGATTCACAGGAACTGGAAACTTATGAGCAGAACTAACCATTGTTCTTTCGTTTATCATCCCTACTTCTTTGCAGACTCTGTCTACTACTCCAAGGAAGTCTCTTACCACTAAGAATATCCTGAATGGGTGGGCTTCTTCTTTAGCTGAGTTTCCATGGAAATACTCTGTGATTTCTTTCACTAGAGATAACGCTACGCTCTCTTGAGCTTGTACTCTTATGATCTCTTCTTCAGCTCTGTTGAGGAATGTGTTCATGGATTCCAAAAATCTCTGACTATTACTTTCTTCTGGGACTGTTGATTGGATTTGAATAGCTTCGTTGATCTTGGTAATGCCTTGAGAGAGTTTGGTGACGTAGCTACTTAGTACTTCTGAGTCCATTGCAGCTGCTTTCTTGACGTTACTGAGATCTGAAGATAGACTTGATACAACTTGAAGGCCGAGTTTCCTGCATTTTATGTCATCTGCTTGGGTATTGCTACCTGAGAGACGTGTGCCTTCTGCTCGGATTATCTCTTGTACAACGAAATGCAATAGAGTTGTTTTCCCGTCAGCACCTTTGACATCAACGAGCTTGAGGAGCGTGTCAAGCTTGAACGCATGTGCATCCCCTCGGTTTGTCCCAACATTCATTCGGTTACCTGTTTTTAGGACCGCTTCTAAAAGCTTTAAGAACATCCTGCTGCTCCTCAGCTCCTCACAAGCAGCCTATTCAAAACATTGAGGATGAAATTCATTATCCGATTGCAAACACTATGATCAAACCTCTGAGATAGACTAAACATAGGTGAAAAAAAAGAGCATGGCATATGTAATACCTCAAGAGTCTCAAAAGATTTCTTCAGGTACTCAACCTCCGACTCAAAGTTAGCTACATAGAGCAATGCATCAACTCTTTTAAAGGCAAAAGGGATGTCTAGCATTGCCTTAAGGAATTTCTCAGCATGTCCAAGCTTAACGGGCGAATCATCCTTGTAGTCTTTCAACTTCCGCTCTTCCTCTTTTGTCGGTGCCATCTTTAGTAAGCTCTCAAGTAGTTCAGTCCCAAGTGTATCAGCATTACCTGAAAAGCATAAGAAAGCACCCGAACATACCTTCAGCATAATATTGGAAAGTCGTCAAGCTATTATACCTTGTGGTGATACCAATCATTCAGGTTATCAAATTCTTAGATCATAATGATTCTTACTAGCCAAACAAACGTAGAAGAACTTGCACTTTGGACATGAAAGGACCTATAATGTCAAATTATGTACGTGATTGATAGCATATTTTACCTTCAAGAAGAGCCTCGCAAACTTCTTCTATAGTGACATTAAGCGCTCGAAGCATGATCGCAATATTCTGAGCCTTCTTAGGGTCCAGAACTCTGTTCTCTTGGTTCGGGTTCGGGACAACAGATCTTGGAGTTGTCTGACTTTGATTTGGTTTGTTGTCTAACGTCTTTGCAACAAACAACGTTTCAATCATCTCCTCATCTAATCTGCGATCACATCATTATTTTCAATAACAACATTCCTTACGAATAAGCATATTGTGTCATATAATCAAAAGTATAACATTAACTCACTTGAAAGAATTTGATCGAAGATGATCCCACACCATCTCACGATCGGAACTTGCCCTGACTTTATCCCAATGTAGTGCCTTTAGCTTCGGTTTCTCTGCAGGCTCTGTCTCTGGCATCTCCTTTGGGGAAGTCGCTGGCAAGTTTTCGACTGGGATCACAAAAGGATGTGAAGGCGGCGTGAGTGAAGGTGGTTTCGAGATTGGCTCCGCCTTAGGAGTCACCTGATTCCGTCGTGCCCACGTCGGCAATGTTGGAGGGGGTGGTGGAGGCGGCGGAACCTGTGAGGCTCCCATTGCCGACGCCCGAGGCTGTAAGATTTGAAGTGAAATGTTCGAAATCCGTGGAGATACATCTAAGCTATGGCTAAAATCTCTTTCCGGAGAAGATGGCAGAGATTGCGAATTCCGGGAAGACAATTTGGGAGAAGCAACCGGAGACTTGTGAGAAGCTTTCTCCGGTGACGAACAAATAGAAGAAGAAGACGATGGTGAACGAGAACGCAATGCATTTAACTGCTTAAGGAAACATTGTCCTCCCGGGGAATTTGAAGGAGGAGAGAGTAACTGAGATTGCAAACCTTGCCGGAGATTGCTCATAAACGCCGGTAATACCTCCGGAGATTTCTTGTAACATCTATATGGTGATGTAGAAGCAGAAGAATGCGAAGGAGATGGCAAATAAGCTTCTGGTGTATCATTTGGTCGTCTTTCCGGCGAAGTAGAACCAGATGATAACGAACTTCGTGGAGAGTTCTCCAGGTTTGCTTTTTTATCATCATCCATTGATCTCTCTGGTGAAGTTGTGAGAGATGTAACCGTCGGGGATCTCGAGATTTTACCTAATCCTTCTTCATCGGGATTTTTCACTGGAAAAAATCCCGGCGATAAAGAGGCTAAAGACAATGACGGAGGACGAACAAGTCGGTAATCTGTTAACTCCGCCGAAGAAGCTTTCGACGGCTCAGGTGTGGAGATTACTGTAGGTTTCGGTTCAGATCTCTTGGGACTCATTGAAGGAGACATGCTGATGAACGTTGATCTCCCTGGTGAACCTGAGCTTGAAGATGAACAGGAGATAGTGTCATTGTTCACAGATCTGGGGTTTTGACCCGGAATCGCAGCGAATCCGACCCGGTTTAAAGTCTCGCGTCCACTTGCTGAACCTCGTGGAGAGTAAAACTCTTCTTCTTCTTCCTCTCCTATAGAACCAACATCTGGATGTAACCGGAAACTTCGTTTAATAAGAGGAGGAAGAGGTTGAAGATCTGGAGACTCCAATTTCCTTGAACTCGATCCATTATCGCTTTGATTACTAATGGACTTATCTTCAATTCCTCTCTGATTCACCATTGTTCCTAAGTAAAGAAACTCAGAACTGTTATTGTTGGAGCTCGTCGTCGTCGTCCTCGGCTTCCGTCTAGGCTCCGCATTGCGTCTAGTAGAAATCGCCGGAGCCGGTGGATTAGGCGGATAAACACGGCGACTACTGTCGGTGGTGTAAGTTTTGCTATCATCGGAGTAATTAATATCTTGGCTACTTTTTCTTCGCCAATAAAGCAACGCAATAACCACAGCGACTATAGCGGCACAGGAAACGGCGGAGATGGCGGCGATAAGGAGTTTCCGTGAATTCTGAGGAGATTTAGTAGCGTGAGGAACGATGAGAGATGAAATATTAGCCGGAAAAGAAGCGAAACTTGACGGAGAAGGAGGTGGAGGAGGTGAAGGGTATAAAGGGAAGAAGGGAGAATCATTAGAGTCTGAAGATGGAGGAGATGTAGAAGAGAATGGAAGCTTAGGTTGTGAAGGTGGTGTAGGAGATGACGGTGGTGGAGAATCCACCGGAAAAAATGGTTCGTGAAGAACACGACGGTCGGCGAAGACAACACCAGAACACAAAAAGAACAAGAAGAACAGCATTGTGTTTCTTCTTCTTCTTCGTCTTCAAGATCTGAGACGAAAATAAGAACAGAGTTGGGAAAATGATGAATCCAGCTAAGATTATGCTGGTAATTGTTCGATCGATTTTCTTCAGTGTATGATTTTTATTTTTGACCTCAGCGGAGTGATAGTGAGAGAGAAAGGGCCAAAAGAGCTTAAGGGAGAAAAGTGGTTAATTATTCTGCTTACGTAGTAGGTCCCACTTTCAGACATAACTAATATAATTATGACACGTAGGATAAAAGACTTTTGGTAATAGTCCTAGTTTTCGACACACTTCACACTCGCATTTTGCATTGCAACGTACGCACATTGTCGAATATTAGAAAATTGTGAAGTGGATTTTTTTTTATAATTAATTTCATTTTTTTAAAAGTTATTACGGCGGTGTGAAGACGCATAAAATAAAGAGGTATTGGGAAAAATATAAATAATTCTGTAGTAGTGAACGTGAGAAGGGAGTGGGTGCAAGGTGCGAATAGTTTTATAGTATTGTTTACCCGACATTGACTTAGGATGTGTAAATGGTCGGTTCATGTGTTTTCTTTCACCCCAATGATAGTAGGGTCTAACTGGTGTCGATCAAAAGTTATAGACCAAATTTGCAACCAAAATATGGTAATTTACTGTGAAATTTTCTTCAATCTTTTCGTAAAAGTTCTAAGAAATAAGAAATGAAATAAAGAAGATAAACTTTTGCTCTAAAATTAGGGAATTCAGAGTTAAAATAACGTATTTCTCTTTAAACTATAAAAAATTATGTGCCATAATTCATATATCTTTTCGTCAAAAATTTTGTTATATGTTTGAATTTCTTCAAACTAGAAAATAAACTAAAGATTTAATAAATACAATTTTTGAGAACTCATAAGGTATCTCAACAACAATAGTATTGTATTTGATGTGTGTTTTAACATTTTACAAAAAGAATCTCATAGTACAACATCAAATATAATAAGATGGTCAGCTTTCGAACCAACACCAAACGCGAGCTTAAACTTGGGATTGAGCTTGGATGAAATCAAGTTGCACTCAAGCCTATGATCGAGTTTTGGACACACATGTTTGAGTTGTACATTCGAATTTTGTTACGAGTGGATCGTGTTTTTGGTTACAGACATTCAACTCATGGGCCGTTTCAGCATTTGGGCCAGATTGAAGCTAAAGTCTACTGTACGTTGGACCACTTATAATGGGCCGAATCAATATAGGGTTTAGCCCGAACTTAGTATGAATATTTTTATTCGCTGCAAGAAACGGACAACTTAGTTTTTGCTTCTTAAAGCGCCGTTTTCTTTGTAATCCCGAGGCACCAAACCTTTTGTTTTATGATTTTTATGTAATTTTTTTGTTGTTTAATCTTGCTCTTAGTTCGAGTTTGAGTTCGTGTTCATTATCCATGTTACCTACTATGATTTTCGTTGCTATTGTTTAGTGATGAATTCTGAGTAGTTCACCTAAGATTCTTGAGAATGGGTTAGGTTAGCGTGGATCTTAGGTTTTCTAAGTTGCTTGGGGTTAGGAATGCTTAGATCTCGTCTGATTTGGTGTTGTTAATGTTTATTTCATTATGATCAACTGAAACATGTTCTTAGACAATCTAGCACCCGATAGGTGTTTGGTAGAATGTCTAACCGAACCAGCTTTAGAGATTCACACTCTCAGCTCGAGGGATCGAACGCCTGAGGTGTGAATCAGCTCGAAGTGTGTTGTTTCTTCATGTAATTTAAGTTTTCAAACGCCTATGGCGATATGATATGTTAATAGCTTAGTCGAGTTTGTTTGCCACGAGAATGGATTCAATGCCTTGTGTACTTGCTGCCTAGAGGTCTACTCTTTTGAGTGTTGTCAAGCACTTAGTAGATTTGAGTGATACGCTGATCCATGATACTCTTTTCTCATTAACCTGTTTTTCATCACATTGCGCTTGTTTCACCTACTACTTTATTTTTTACTGTTATATCATGTTGTTACTATGTTTTTACTGCTTGCTCTGTTTTTTTCCAACAACATAACACAATAGATATTGAAACCTAGCGACCAAAAGACCGTGCAGACCCTCTGCCATATCTGGCAAGTGCATCCGCTTTGTGGTTTAAGGCCCTAAAAATAGAGGATAAAGAAAAGCTACCAAAAAGATCCTTAAGTCACCGGAACTCCTCCTGGTATGGAATGAAATATGGCCATTCCTCTGGTCTTTGGAAGATAAGCATCACCATCCCGCAGTCTGTCGCGACCTCCACCTGTGTGATATGAAGATCCAACAGCACCCCCATTACCCAAATGACGGCCTCCACCTCTGCGTGTAGGGATGATAATGTACGATGTTGTCTGTAAGCTCCGAAACATACTCCATCCTCTGAATCTGGAAAGCAAACCCAACCGAATCCTGTAACTGAGATTATCTTTCCAGGAAGCGTCCACATAGCATTTGTAGCCAGTGAAACTGAGATTAGTTGTGGTAGGAAATATCAATGACGACTTAGAATTATCAAGTCTTGGTGCCGAGTTGACCCTGACACTCTGGTTGAGTATCCTAGCCTCGGCCCATTCTTTAGAAGCTGGTAATGCCCGAGTCAAACTGATCTGTGGATCTGAGTCTTTAGCCGAAAAGCAAAAATCGTTTCTTAATTTCTATATATGCCACATAATCCATGGGACAACACCAGTATTCGTTGGTGTTGGAGTCCGCTAAAACAGATAATCCAAATTATGCCAAAGTGATCCGCCCGGAAAAAACATCTGGGGCAGAAGGAATAAAAGACAAAGCCCAGACCTGGACAGCTGGCAGACATTTGAATAACACATAATTTATTGTTTCTTGGTCCACCCAACACCGCGGGCATCTAGAATCACCTAGAAACCCCCGCTTGACTAAATTCTGATATACCGCAGAATAGCCAGCCATGATCTACCAAATAAAATGTTTAATTTTATTTGAACAATCAAGAGCCGAACAATTATTATAAAAACTCCCATAACATGGCCCCAGCCGGGTCTGGTCGACCACCGACTCCTCAGATAACAAATTATACCCAGATTGCACCGTATACCGTCTCGTTCTTGTAAAATGCCATCCCCAATAATTCGCTCTCAGAATCCTCGGGATACGAATTGCCAAGATCAACGCAACATCTCGAGGATCAAAGTATTGTCGTACAAGAGCATTATTCCATCGCCCTGATGACCTATCAATAAATTGATCAACAGTTAAATCCAAAAATATATGGAGGTCTGACCGCATCGCCGGTCTCGGAGATATATCTGGAATCCATGGATCCCTCCACACCCAAGTTTGTCGACCATCACCAATCCTCCGAATAAGCCCCCGAGAGAGTAAGTCACTGAAGGAAAGTACACTCCGCCAACCGTGTGACCCCCCGACTCTTAGACCAACCTCCAATATATATTCATCCCTATAATACTTCCCCCGCAAAACTTGTGCTAAAAGGGGATCCAATGCTTGCTCTGTTTATTTGTTTGTTCTGCTTAGTTTTGATGCTTTATTTTTTTATGCTCGTTACATTTAGGTTGCTAAACAAAAAAAAATCACCCTGATTGGCTTGGATTAGAGTAGGTAGTTGTATTTTGAGTGTTAGTTACACTCTCAGTAATTGAACACCTATTATACTGCATCGACACATAAGTGTAATAGGATTTGAAAAATAGAGTAAAACTATGTTATCAGTAGATAGGCAAAGTTATTTTTAATTAGGTGCATAACACCTACAATCGTGTAAGATGACGAAATTACTACGGCTTGTGAAGAACGAGTATACTAATCGTACGCTGATCATCTTTTTATATTTGGCCTTTAATGAGGATACATATTATGTGATGGGATTTTAACTTTATTTAATTGCAAATAAATATTTATTGTCTTAGCATCTAATCAAATGATTTTTGGGTGCTAAACTTGAAGATAATTACCAACCTAGCAGAAAACTAATTATTATAAGCATGAAGTATAACACGAATAACAGACGTTACATGATAATGGGTTCTATACGTTACATGATAATGGTTTCAGTAGTTACGTATCAAGCTATCTAATTTATGACATACTTGTTTTGGTAACCAGAACAATTCATCGAATATACAGCCATGGCAAAAGCAAAGGATTTGAGTAATATTTCCTTCCCAGCTTGGGAGAGGTATTTATTTTGCCATCCACTTACCTTTTGTGTAATCTGATCAGTGATATAACCAAACACTGCAGTCTTATTTATACCGATATTTTTAGGAGACCCAAGTCTTTACCTCTACGATCAGTGTTTGGATTTTGAGAACATGTTGTATCCGATAATGATTTGTGTGGAAAACTTTGGAACCAAATGTTGTTGTTGACTTATCATAATATATAACCTGACTTGAAGCTTCAGCATAGATGTCAAGAGCCAATTTCAAATGAATATTGTTACTCACGTCCGTTTTCAGAAAATACAAAGAATTATCTGCAAGAAAAAAAGATATGTAATTGTAGGAGCAATTCTACAAATGTGTAGACCTTGGATTAGACTAGCTGACTACATAGCATCCAACAAAGAACTTAATACATCAAAAAAATGGTAAGAACATATATGGAGATAACAAGTCTTCTTGTTGTAAGCTACGATTAGGCGTGAAATAACCATGAGTACTGCCATTAATTAGTACAGAAAACGAGACAAATCGAACACAAGCTATGATCCAGTTGACCGAGATGGGTGAGAATCCTTTGTATCATAACCGCCTAAAAAAGATCCATTCTATGCAATTATATGATTTTCTGACATTCGTTTTGACCGCCATAAAACTTTTTGAAATTGTTGGTTGTCGTTTTAGCTCATGAAACATTTTATGTATTGTCATCACATTATCTAAACATTGGCGACCTGGAACAAACGTTGCTTGATTTTTAGAGATTACCATAGACATTGCAGATTTTATATGAGAAACCAAAATCTTTGAGATAAGTTTATAGACTATATTGCAAAAGCTTATAGGCCTATAATCCTTCATCGTCTGCGAACGCTCTATCATATGAATCAAACAAATGTTGGTATAATTCAATTTCTCTGGTATGATACCAGTAGCAAAAATCATGCACTTCGTTACAATTGAATTCATGACGATTGATCAAAAGCATTGATAGAAATGAGCATTAAACCCATCAGGTCCTGGTGCACGAAAAACACAAATTCTAAGTAGAGCAGAGTGTACCTCATCATATGTAATTGAATGTGTTAAACGTGCCTTCATATCAGAAGTTACAACCAGTTGGATTATGTCATAAAGCATCAAATTAGATGATGGATTAGACGAGGAAAATAGATTAGAGAAGTATCTTTGTGCCTCCTCGCCAATGGCATCATTACCATCAACTAAATGCCCTGTTGTTGTTTGGATTCGCACCAATCGATTGCGTGCAACTCTGTTTTGGTAAAAGCATGGAAAAAAATTGTATTTGATTCGGGAAAACTTTTAATTAAACATTACTTTTACCAGATTAAATACTGCATTTCAGATCTGGTTGATTATACTATCAATTTTTGTTGACTTTTTTAAAAACATCAAATTTTGTGTTGACTCAACCAATTGAACATTTTGTTAATTTCAAATAAAAAAAATTCTCTAAATTTGAAAGCCATAATTGATTTTGGAGGTTTGTTCAGTTCTTATATTCTTTCTAAAGAATTCTTAAGCTTGATTTTCTCTTTTCTTTCAAGAATAAGCTTAAATTCTTTAGTTTGAAATGTTGTCTTAAATCGACATATTTGAGCTCATTCTTGAAAGAAAACAGGAAATCAAACTTAAGAGTTCTTTTAAAAGAATATAAGAACTGAATCTAACCTCCAAAATCAATTCTTTTGGTTTGAAATTAACAAAATGTTTAATTGGTCAAGTTAACGCAAAATTTGATATGTTTTTAAAAGTCAACAATCCTGAACCCAATATTTAATCAACGCTTTTTAGTAAAAATAATGTTTAATTGATAGTGTTCCCTATTTGAAACCCTTCTTGTTTTTTTTGACAATGATAGATATACAGCAAAAACCACCAAATCACAAACTTGACCCTCTACCTCGTCTGGCCAGAGCATCGGCTTTGTAATTTATCTGTCTGGGAATAAGCGATAAAGAACAGGAAGAAAATCATAACCGAAGCCTGCAGAACTCCTCCTGGTATGGTAAAAATGTTGGCCACTCCTCGGGATGATGTATTATAGACAAGACTGTCTCACAGTCCGTCGAGCAATCTATATCATGGATGTGTACTTCCACTAGTGCTCCCAAGACCCATAATACTGCCTCGATCTCCGCATGAAGCACCGATAAACATTTATGAATCCGGATGGATCCCGACCATATCCCTTCCACCGAATCTGGAAAGCAAATCCAACTGACCCCCGTATGGAGATCTGTATACTTCCAGGACGCGTCCACGTAACATATGTAGCCCGTGCAACTAAGATTGGCTGTGGTAGGGAATATGAAGGGTGACTTGAACATCTCAAGATGGGATACCTTTAGCCCACGTGGAGCTATAATAGCCTGGCGGGCCAGAGACCACTCGTTATACTCTGTTGTAGCCCTATCCACTATAATGTGAGGGTCTAGGTCAACTTGCGTGAAACAGAACCCGTTACGCACTTTCTAAATATGCCAAATAAGCCATTGAAAGCTTCCAAACTCAGCATGATGTTTCATACCCGACACCAAATAATCTAAATTATACAATACTGAATCTCTCGGAAAAACTCCATGGGGACTGGGTATAATCGATAAAGCCCATACTTGAATTGCTGGTGGACATTCAATTAATAAATAATATATGGACTCCATGTCTGCCCCACATCTCAGACACCTAGTATCCTGTCCAATACCACGTTTTGTCAAGTTCTGATACACAGCTGTACATCCTGACAACATTTTCCAAATAAAATGTTTCAATTTTGGAGGGCAATCTAACTGCCAACAATTCCAATACAACATCTCAAAGGAAGGACCATACTGTTTCTTATCCATTTCTTTTATTCTACCAGCCAATTGATATCCTGAGTTAACTGTATATCTACCTGATGTCGTGTAATGCCATCCCCAATAATCCTCCATCTGGAAAATCGGTAGTCTTATTGCCAAAATCAATCGCACATCCTGTTGTCCAAAATACTGCCGAATCAGCACCTCATTCCACTTACCCGTACGTCGGTCTATAAATTGATATACCGGTAGATCTGGATATATGTGTAAATCTGATCGTATTGCGGCCCTTGGGGTAACATCTGGTAACCAATGATCTTCCCAGATCTTAATTTGTTTACCGTCCCCTAGTTTCCTAATTAACCCTTGTGCCAGTAAAGGTCGTGCCGACATAATACTCCGCCAATCATACGACACAGATCCACTTACATTAGCCTCCATAACACATGTATCCTTATAATACTTTCCCTTCCAAACTTTCGCTAACAGAGAGTCTGGGAATTCTAGTAACCGCCATACTTGTTTGGCCAGAAGGGCCGAATTAAAGTCCTCTAATATTCAGAAACCCAACCCACCTTCGGATTTTGGGTCACATAAATCTACCCATCTTTTCCAATGTATTCCTCCAGTAGAACCCGAATTGGACCTCCAAAAGTTAGCAATGGCTGCCTAAACCTTTTTAATAACAGCTTTCGGTAACCTGTAACAACTCATTACATATGTTGGTAAAGCTGTCAGAATAGACTTAATCAGCACCTCTTTCCCTGCTTTAGGTAAAAACCTATTGGACCACGTAGCTACTCGTGCCTGTAACTTTTCGGTCACAAAAGCAAATACCTTCGCTTTAGACCCTCCGGAAACCTCCGGAAGCCCTAGATACTGCCCGAAACCACCTACTTTACTAATCCCCAAAATTTGTTGGATTTCTGCTTGAACATCCAACCCAACATGTTTTCCAAATTATATTGATGACTTCTCAAAATTAATTTTCTGTCCTAACATTCGTTCATATTCAGCTAATATTTGAAGAATGTGAGTTGCCTCTGTTTTATTTGCTTGGCAGAAAAATAGTGTGTCATCCGCAAAAAGAAGATGCGAAATCGACGGGCAAGCTCTAGCAACTTGTATCCCAGTTATGATTTTTTCCTGTCCTGCCCTATGCAGTGTAGCAATAAGAACCTCCGTGCATAGGATAAAAAGATACAGTGATAACAGATCCCCTTGCCGTAGACCTCTCTCGGGGACAATACGCCCTCCTGGGACCCCGTTAATTATTACCGAATATTCTACACTCGTGAGACACCACATAATACACTGTATCCATTTGCAACAGAACCCCAAATCTTTCATTACCATAGCTAGAAAATTCAATTCCACTCTATCATACGCTTTACTCATATCAGTTTTTAAAGCCATGAACCTACTACTTATCGACTTATGCGTTCGCAACGCATGTACCATTTCTTGGACGATTAAGATATTATATGATATCAACCGCCCTGCTACAAACACTGACTGTGTCTCTGATACAATCTTAGGTAATACTCGCTTCAGGCGCAAGCCTAATATTTTTGCAACCAATTTATATCCAACATTGCACAAACTAATCGGCCGAAATTCAGACATCTTAGTCGGGTGATTCACCTTAGGTATAAGACAAATGTTTGTCTTGTTTAAAGACCTATCAAATAACCCTGTCTTAAGAAAATTATCGACAAATAATATAAGGTCCTTATTTACAATTTTCCAAGAAGACTAGAAAAACATAGCCGTCATTCTATCTGGACCCGGTGCCTTGTCTGGGTCCATCTGAAAAAAGCAGTTTGGACCTCCTCCTTGGTAATAGGTCGCATCAGGAATTGATTATCTATATCTGTAACCTTACGCTCTAACACATTTTCAGGTCACTGACGTGACCCATTGCTTGAGAAAAGATCATTGAAATATGATTCCGCCTCTTTTAGAACGACATCTTCTTTCTCAACCCATTGACCAGCATTGTCTATTAACCCAGTTATCATACTACGTGCTCGCCGCTGGCACACCACCGCATGGAAAAACTTTGTGTTCTCATCACCCTCTTTTAACTACTTATTTCTGCTTTTCTGTTTCCAGTAAAACTCCTCAATATAGGCCGACTTAAGCTTAACATTAGCTTCACATAAAGCATCCATATCAACAGTTGTACTAGCATTTTGTGATTCCACTGCCTTTTTCCAATGATCAATTTCCTGTCTGCCTGACATAAAATTCTCACATCTCCAATGTGATATTTCCTTACGACAAAACCGGATTTTTCCAACCAAAGAGGAACGTGACTCCAGTCTAGTCTCACTCCTCTTCCAGCTACGTTCTACAATATCCCTAAATCCCTCTTTTGCTAACCATTTTTTATCAAAACAAAACCGTTTAGCCTTGACTGTACATATCTGATCTTGACAACTCACTAAAATTGGTCGATGATCAGATCCTATCATATCCAGATAAGTGATGTCCGATTTTGTAAATAACTCATGTCAATCAGTATTACCAAAAGCTTTATCCAGGACACATCGCACTATTCCATTACTGCGTACTCCTCTCCAAGACCAACTGTTCCCAATCTTCGGAAATTATATCAAACCATAGTCCCTCAACATTTGATTAAAAGGTACAAAAGAATTTTGACTCCTCATAATGCCTCCTTATTTTTCTTGATTTCCGGAAATTTCATTAAAATCCCCACATATAATCCATGCGCCTGAACGAGTAATACCTAATCGTGTCAGTCGTTCCCAAACATATGATCTTTTCCATCGAACTGGTTCACCATAAAAGAAGGTGACGTAGGATATGATTCCTATAAGGTCAAATGATAAATCTATCATATTTTTATCCTTATAGTTAATTGTCACATTATAATTATCATGAAACATTAGAGCTAGGCCTCCACTATAGCCCATTGGTTCCACTATTAATAATTTATTATAACCCAAGTGTTGTTGGACTTTTACCAGAAAATTCTCTTTATTTTAGTTTCAGACAAAAATAAAAAATATGGTTTTAATTCTCTCAAAATATCTCGAAGATAATTAATTGTGATTTTATTTCCCAACCCTTGGCAATTCCAGCATAATAATTTTAAAATCATAATAAAAACAAATAATTATGGAGCCTTGGATTTGCTCTTATAATTTACCCTTTTTGGGTTTGGTGAGATTAGGCCCACTAAAGCTAATTTCCTAGTACTAGTTTCCCTTAGGGGTGTTACAATTCGACCCCCTTGCTTAGTAAGGCCCACCGACACCTTCGCTGCTTTAGCTTCCCTATAGCTCTGTAATTTGGAAGTCATATCCTCATTGTGTCGGCCCGTTCCTCCTCCGACTGAGCACTCCTTCTAGTCATGACTGCCTCAAGTGCAAGCTCCTCTAACACCTCGTCAGTCATCAAGCTTTCTTTCTTATTTTCTCTATTATCCTCAGATTCACCAATATCTTCATGACCCACTTGTTCCAGCTCCTCATCAACCTCATCTAGGTCGTCTACATCCTCCATCATATTCAACAATGGCTGCCTCTCACCATCCTCGGTTATCACATTTTCCTTCTCTGTCACCTCTGCCACCGTTTGACAGTTTGTGTCAGCCTCAATACCACCTTGGAATTGAGGACGACACACCTTCTTAGCCCGAAGACGTCTCCTCTACCACATCTGCCATGTTCACCTGCAGAATATATAGAAAGTGAAACTCTATTATCCAACCAATATCAATACAAAGCAGCCCAAGATATTCACTTACCTTTGTTGTTTCCACGAGATCTGGCTGTAAGGCTGCATTGCCTCTGCCTCTCTTATTTCCATCTCCTCTATCCTTACCCATATTAGGTTTAGATTGGAATCTTTTTCCTTTACCAGTCCCTATAAAGGCCCCTTTATAAGATCTATTCCTCTCCCCCTCCTAATAAATTTTTAGGATTATCATTTAAGAGATTTTTAGCCTCTGATTTATTCTTGTAACAGCTGGAAGCCTCATGAGTCATACGGTAGCATAAGCTACAGAAACCTTCCAGCCGCCTATACTCAAACATTATTTTCGACTCACAACCTTCTTCAAACTCTAAAATCGATGAGAAAGCCAAAGGCTTTGAACAAGGTAATTCAATTAACACTTGGCCTTTTAAGACATCAATACTAACAACTAGACTCAGTGAATTTGCAACTAACCGATAGACTTCCTCTACCCTATACTCAAACGGGATTCCGGTAATTCGAATCCATAATCTAATGGTGTTTGGATGATCTGCATCAGCCAATGGTTTCCATGGGGCGTAGGAAACCATCCACCCATCAAAATTTATAGCCCCGTTGTCTAAGACCAGATTCATATCGGTTTCAGATTGAAACTCAAACTAAAATCGACCATTTCCTAAATATAGACCTCGAACTCTACCCACTAGACCCCAAAACTGTGGCATCCTAGAAATGAAGGTGTCCACATTCTGCATCATTGGATTTAGACACCTCCCCATCAACACTTTCGAACTTCTAGCCAACAAAGCTGAGTTTTCAATCTTAGAGATTTTTATTTTTAGAACCCTAGGCGGTGACTTTGAAGACATCACCTTCTTAGCTAGATTTAATTGCGACATTATCACTCAAAAACAGAACGTAGACCTAAGCATTCTTTGCTGAAATTTTCCTTTGAACTAATTATGATTAAGACTTTGCCTCTATTCGGCTTTAAATAGAATTTTATGTTTATACTTATCCTGTAATTTCGTCTAAGTTTCAGCCCCAAATAAATCCTAACTTGTAGGGATCCTAACAGCATAATCAAATACCTAACTTTCAAATTGAAAAGGATCCAATCTCCAAGAATTATCTGAACAATATGAAATAGAGAAATTTGAAAATCCCTAATCTTATCATCACAACAAAAGAACCGACTCGAGAAGATTCGATTAAGCCATTGACATTTTTTTAATATCAAAAATTTCAAATTTAGTTGAGCTTTTACCTTTACCCATCTTAGAATTACACAGTGCAGGAGTTCTCCCATTAACTCTTCCCTCTGTAACCTTGAATTTTTAGCTTCCAATAACACCTCGGTAACAATATCCAAACAACAACCAAATACAATCAGTGTACAGGAAGAAAGTTTACACCATGTGACACGAAATACCTTTAACCCAATCGATACAGTTCGAACCCGAGAAAGCCCCATGATCGTTTGATATAAACAATTAAACAGCCCCATGAAATCTATTTTACCTTGCGTATAGCGTACAATGTGATTCTGGTTATCATTAAATTGCACATAGATCATCGTTAAAAGACGTTTTTTGGCCAAGCCTCTCCAAATACGATAACCACTCTCGCCACCATTACTGTCAACTAATCAAAATCTCATGATCGAAACAGTATTCCCAATAAACCATACAATCATTTTATCCATTGATGAAACCCAATCATGTGAAATAACATGATCCAAAACTCTCCCTAATATGCAAATCAGCAGATTAAACAGACAAGAATACCACTCATATGTATGAGTCCAGCTAACACTGTGGATCATCTCGGCAATATCGGATCTGAAAATAATGTCATCAGATACCGATACCCCAATCCCCAACCACTGAAAACCACAATCGCGAAGCCAAGTAACAAAGACCCAATTACGAAACCAATATTGTAGAACTAGAATTAGAAGCAGCACAATCACTTACCTTCGCCTTGTTTTGACCTCTAAAGCATATCGGGAGCAGAAACGCCGTGAAACTCTCACTGAGAACTTTTATTGAACCCAGGAAACGTCCCACAAACGAAACCCTAACCTCACGCTTACAACCTCCCCTTAAGACTCTTCGAAACAAAATAGATCTCAAACTAAGACTCCTCCGCCGAGGGCTCTTTTACCACCAAAAGAAACTACACCCCCCTACTCTCGGAGAACCCCCTAGAACCCTTCACAGAAAAACGACGCCTGAAACTCGCCGAATCACCTTGGCTTTCCAATCCGCCGCCGTCGCTCTAAATCGCCCTAGGATGAAGATTTTATGTTTCTTTGAAACCCTTCTTCTCTCTCTTTTCCTCT